>JAGFNQ010005900.1:1129998-1181640 GCA_024364735.1 Boesenbergia rotunda
TCAAAACACATGGTCACTCCGGACCATAGATTGCCTCAACAATCTTCCCCTTTTTGATGTTTGGCAATACGTTTAAGTTAGGGAAAACAAATAGCAATAAATAGCAACAACAATGCTAACCAACCATTTGAACTTACGTTGCCAAGGCTTCACATTGGACTTACACCGCCAATGCATATGCAATGCAAGCATGAATCATATCCCAAGGCATCCCCACACCTAACCTTCCCAAGTTAGGACTTTTTAAAACCTTTCCAAGGCTCCCTCTACATTGGACTTATAAAGACTTTTTAAGAACCTCTCCAAGGTTCCCCTTTCGCCAAGAATGGAGCAATAATGCTCCCCTTTTTCTAAGCTCCCCCTAGACCTAAGGTTTCCCGTAAAGGCGTGTTTGGTTTCCCACTTAAATCCAACACTTCTCCCCCTTTGCCATACATCAAAAGATTCCAATAATTTCCCCCTTATTGGACTCTTTAACCCCTAAATGATTATAAGCACAGTGTACTAACCCCCCACAAGGTTCCACACTTGTTTAACATCATTTGGACACCTTCCAATAGCTGAAACCTATTTTTCAGCCTTTACCAGTCGACTGGGACAGTTACCAGTCGACAGCACGCTGAAAACCAATTTTTTAGCCTTTTGAACCCAAGTTCAGAAATGCGCCAGAAATTTCACAAGTCTCCAAAAATTTTCAAATTTTGTGGAGAGGTTTGTGGTACCCATACCTACTTGGGAAAAATACACTCAAAAATGTATTTATCACCATTCCCAAGATTGATACAAAATCCAAAACTATCTAAATAGTTCAATTAAACTTTGTCCTAAAGTCCTAGTTTTGGTCTTCCCTTGATGCCTCTGCCCACACCAATCCACAATGCATCCCTAGCATTGATTTATATGACATTTACATATCAAAAATCAATTCTCATGCTTTATGACCCCAATGTCATATTTTCATGCATGAACTTCAAAACCATCGTGCCAAAATTCAAGAATTGAGACTCAAGTCCATCTCTAATTCTTTTGACACACTCCATGGTCCATCTAGACCTCTAGGAGAACACCTCCCGAGATCCATTCACCATATATCCCAAAGGCTCCTAGAGCTCCCCCTTGAGCTGTTAGCCCTAGCCACCTCCCCAGGTGACTTAACAACCACTAGGTCACACCGGTGTACCTCCGGTGACTCTTGACCTACAAACTTAACCTTCTTAACCTTAGACATCTTGTCCTTAGTTAAGCCCTTTTTTTTCTTTTAAATGACACCCCCTTGCCATTTTTGGACTTCTCCTTCTTGTCATAATCATATGTTACCCTAGCATACTTCTTTCCATTGGCATTGAAGACCTTAGATCGGTATCCCAACCCTGATCTATCATGGTTGGGTTCTTGACTACCCAACACCATATCTAAACTCTTAGATCCAATAGTGAATCTCTCCAGGGTTTTCTCTAACCTATCAAGCTTTTCCCTTAAAGCTTAATTTTCCCTCTCTAGGCTTCTAAACCTAGAATCCACATGTCCACCTTGGACATTCCTAGACTTACCCATTTTTCTAGGCATATGTCTCCCCTTCTTGGGATTTTTGCATTGATCCTTAGGTCCAAAGGTCTTAGACTTATCATGATGCATGACCTTTCTAGGGTTTTGATCTACCTTGTTAACCCTATTTCTATCATTATATCTAAATCCATGATTATTTTTAACAAGCATATAGGAATTCGAAATTGGATTTAATTTTAAGCAAGGAATTACCTTTCCTTTTACCTTTGAAGCTCCCCTTTGACTTGAGCTCCTTTTCTTTCCACTTTCTCCCATTTCCTCAAATGTGCCATTTTCTTAATTTCACCTTTCTTTGGGCACTTGGTGTGGTAGTGTCCACGCTCACCACACGTGAAGCAAATTATACGCTTCTTATCCTTCTTTGCTTCATCCCTATCACTCATGTTAGTTTTCAAACTATTTGAGTTGAGTTTAGGGTGTACCTCCTTTTTCTTACCTAATGAACACTTGTCATTATAGTGTTCCTTTTTATTGCATTCAAAGCATATGATATGGTCTTTTGCCTTTGCTTTGGTGGAGGTAAGAGCTTCTTCTTGCTCCGGTATTGATGAGGGTCTCTCCTCCCCCTCAATTCTTGAAGTTGAGACTTCTTCTTCTATTTCTCCCTCACTTGAAGATGTAGACGATTCAACTCTCTCCTCCTCTTCGGATGAACTTGACTCAACTTCCGATTGGTCCTTTTCCTTGGACTCTTCTTCTTCTTGTCCTTATGTCGAATTCTCATGTAGAGTTATTATCTTCCTCCATAGCTCATATGCATTCTTGTACTCTCCTACATTTGACACAATATGTGAAGGTAATAAATTCAATACAATTCTAGTTACCTCCTTATCCGCCTCCACTTCTTCCGTTTGACTCTTGGTCCGAGGTCGGAGGCATTTCCCCTTCTTGTCCGTTGGAGCTTCAAATAGCACTTCCAATGTCGTCCAATGATCCCAATCCATTTGGAACCATGTCTCCAACCTCTTCCTCCAATAATTGAAATCATCCCGATCGTATAGAGGTGGAATCCTAGTATCTCATCCAAGTGGACCTTCCGATTCCATCTTCCTCTAGCTTGTGCTCTTTTGGCGGTTATTCCAACGAGAGCGGACCTTCGCTCTGATACCACTTGTTAGATCGTGTTCGTCTTGCTAGAGGGGGGAGTGAATAGCAATTTTCGATTTCTTCTTCCTGCGATGTTAGCATGCGCAAAAGGAAACAATAATAACAATAATAAACAATCGCTAACACCAACCTTTACGTGGTTCGGAGATGACGCTCCTACTCCATGGTTGTCCGTAAGGTGTACGATCCCTTGATCCTTCGATGGATCACTCCTCGGATGCGCTCCGGCTAGCTCGTGTAATTCTTTGTAGGTGGAGAAACCTCGCCACAAACTCGGACACACTTCTGAGCACTAAAGACTACTAATGAGCTCTAACTAAGCTTATTTCGTCAGAAGTTCTCAGCCAAACCTGAGCCCCTTTAAATAGGTCTCAAGGCTGAAACTCCCACTACCAGTCGACTGCTCCCAGGGCAGTCGACTGCCCCCACTGAAATTCGATCGTTGCAAGCTCAACGTTCAAATTCCTATTCACTATCAGTCAATTGCCCCCATAGCAGTCGACTGATGTTACTGTGAGGTTTATCAGTCGACTGCCAAAACCTCAGTTGATTGCCCACCTAGGTTTTCCTTCCTGAGTACAATTCCCTCAGCACTCGACCCTTAGAATTTCCCCGAGTACATTCCCTCAGCACTCGTACCCTCATGACTCAGCTGACTCTTCACCAGCAGCCTCGACTATTGCCTTCACTCCCTCTTCATTCTTGGCTCCCATCCCTCAGATGCGCACACAAGCCTCAACTTGTCTCCATGTCATCCTTCACGCATGCCTCGAAGTTCGTGTCCCTCAGCTCATTGTCCCTGCTATCCCATGGTCCCTCAGGTGCGCACACAAGCTCATGGCTTGTCTCCATGCCACCCTTCACCATTCCCGAAGTCGTCCAGCTAAGTCAATATGTGTAACCTGCAAACCTGCACACTCACATACACATATCAAATACACAAGGGTAAACCTAACTTAAACCCTTTCTTTAAACATCAAAACACATAGTCACTCCGGACCATAGATTGCCCCAACAATTTAAGCTTAGCTTATAAAAAAGAAACCTAAGCCAAACTTATATAAAAGAAATCGGGTGAAATTTGGAAAATCATTTTAATGATTTAGTTCATTTTAAACTCAACTTGACTTGACTCAGTTACCATATCAAATAAGATACTATAAAGTTTGGTTCGACTTAACTCGTTCCTTAATTAAGGTTGGTTTAAAATAAATCATATATGTGGAAGTTGAAAATGCGCACGCGCATCTCCTATAATCAGGGGTGAAAATTCATGGCCTAAATTGCACTAACTAATGTGGCTCATGTTCGAGCACTACTTGCATTCACCGGACGGGTTAGGTTTGCCCAAGTCAAATTAGTCGACTTTTGTCACTCAAATATTTTTGTTCTTCCTATTCATGTGAGTAACCAACATATTAATGTGTCAGATCTGAAATGATCGGATGTTAATGGCTAATCCGTATTATAATGACTATAAAATCTTTTTCATATTGCGATCTATTTATTGTAATATATATGCAGATTAAGTTGACTAATTAAATTTTTTATTTATTTTTGATATTCTCTTCCGAATTGAGTTAAGATAAATTAACATTTTGATCTATATTTCATATATATTAAAAAATTATTTTTGATAAATTTAATTGAGATTGACTGTATAAGGCAATTAAAATTAATGAGATTATAATATATGATTATTTTAAAAGATTAATTTATCTAAATTTTAAGGTTTTATTTTTTTGAATTAAAAAATAATAATAATTACATAAGATATTTTTCAATATGCAAGGAAGATAAATATAATAATGTAAAAATAATTAATGCAAAATTTTGCATGACACATAATGCAAGATCTTTTAAGATTTCACGCACAATTCAATGCATGATAATAAATACTAGGTTTTTTCAGATAGATGTAACGAAGCATGAGCTTTTTGAACTGTCATCCCAGGCCAGCTTATGTGTAGTCTGGCCAATAACTTAACGCTTAGTCAGAAAAGAAGGGGTTTATGGGCTTTATGGGCTCGTCGAATACAGGGCCTTGGTCGGTTATTCGGCCCGGTTCATTCAGAGACGAGAGGCCACGGGGCCTGCTGGGGAACGATCACCGAGGCTAAGAAGGTTAGAAGCCCTGAAGGCCTTCGAGCCCAAGAAATTCTGGGTCGGAAAGTTTTGAGTAAGAGAATCCCGAGTCAGAACAGTTCCAACTCGCAGCATCACTAAGCCTTAGAGCTCCCTTAGAGCTCCCGTGCTAGGGGAGCCTCAACCTAAAGCATCCGGGAGGTCATACGCGGATCTGATCCCACGCACTCCTCGGCGGGGTTCTCAGTCGGACGCGTGGCGACCCGCGCTCCCCGGGACCTCCGAAGTCGTAATAGTCTTCCCTTAGAGTGTCAATGAATCATAAGATCCCCAAGTTAGGAGCACCCTGGGCCAGAAGAATACTCGGTCGTTGACCATACCATCCCTGAGTAAGCCAAGTTCGGACGTTCATCCCGAACCGCGCACACCACGACTCAGGAAGCACACCTTCACTCGGGAAGCTCTCCTTAACTCGGGCAGCTAAGTTGTCTATGCCCTCAGTCGGCACCATCATTCTAGGCCCTCAGTCGGCCTCATCATTCTAGGCTCTCAGTCAGCCTCATCATTCTATACCCTCAGTCGGTATCATCATTCTAGGCCCTCAGTCGGCCTCATCATTCTATGCCCTCAGTTGGCATCATCATTCTAAACCCTCAGTCGGCCTCATCATTCTATGTCCTCAGTCGGCATCATCACTCTAGGCCCTCAGTCGACCTCATCATTCTATGCCCTCAGTCGACATCATCACTCTAGGCCGCCAGTCGACACTAGCTTTCGAGGTTTTGTCGTGACTCATCAAAACAACCACTCCCTGACACAAGACTCGTAGCGATTGTATGGGGTCGGCGCAGGGTAGGCACCATTCTGGCCCGAATCGCGAGCATCTCGCTGACGTCATGATCTCCCTGCCATGCCTTGACCCCCCCTGTACCACGACCACATGCGTTCGTGTCAGGCCGAGCGACGCCCAACGACGCTCGCTTTTAAGTTGACAGCGCTCTTTTCCCTATTCCGATATGCGATACATTACCCTGCCATCTCTGGGTACCCTTACCTTGTCCTCGCTACGGACAAAAGGTGGCAAGCGAGCAGAAGCTGTCAGCTCCCCCGGCTATATAAGTCTCTCCACTCCACATCCCCCAGGTACACGCAATAGTATTTTTGCTACTGTTGCATTGCTTTTGCTCTTCCACCACCGGGGACGGACTTGACCATCGGAGTGCCTTACCGGGGACTCTTCCCGGCGGATTCTAACGGTCTTTGTCTTGCAGGTTAGGAGCGACCGCCGAAGCCAGCATCAGCGGTTCGTGATCCTCGGGGGACCATCTCACACTTCGGGCGTCCACCTCGCTTCGCGACAGGATCAGACTGAGATTCAACCCTAACATAGATCCGTCTTTGATGCATATCACTCAACAACTTTATCTGTGATTGTGTTTACGTATATATTTAGTTCGCCACGACAATTATACTAGGTTGTGATTGTGTTTCACGGTTGTACATGTTGGTTAATTTTTTGACTCGATTAGCCATGGAACAACCAATTAATATTGGTCTATGTATTTGGAATGTGAAAGCAGTTCCAGCAACTGAAATGGTTCCAGAAACCACTGTAACTACCTTCCTTTTACTCCACAATTTCAATGATGGCAGAAATGTTGGAGCATGCTATAAATTTGGTCTCTGGTTCCTACTCCTCTGTGTCTTCTTCTAGAGGCAAAATTACACCATCACTTCTGTGTGGAGAAAGAGCCGGAAGCATCAAATTCTATTGCAGTCACTTTCCTTGATTAAAACGATGGTCGGAGGTATATGATTTGCAGATTATGTTTTTACATTTGGTATCAGAGCCACTCTGCCTCTGCCTCATTTTTCTTTTGGATTCTTCCTTGCAAATCAAAGATGGTAAGCTTTGCAAAGACATAGAAATTACTTACCTTTCCTGTCATTTAAGTTTCTTCCCCACCAATCCTTTGTCCCAAATTGTAATTTCTGCATTTTGGAACGTCGCTGGCACGAGGTGTTGGTGATGCTCACTAAAGGCCGAACTTAGCTGTAGAACTACCACCCGTGGCGAATCCGACGCCATGGCGCAAGCACTGCAGGCCTACATGCGTGGCGAAGCCATGGCATCGACGACGTTGTATGGACTACCGCGGTGTTGCATTGGCGAGCAGTGTTGACATCGTGGAATTGGTGGAGTTGGGAATAGGGAAGAAAATTATCGCATCTTTGATTAAGTCGCATCTTTGATTAAGTAAAAAAAACGCCACAGGAAAATGGGCAAACTCCACGCCAAAAAAAAACACTTTTCATTTTGTTTCATTTCCTTTAGGCTGAATGTTAATTTTGTTTTGGCCTTATTATCAACTTTATTAATTATCCTCTCGATTTTACTGCATTAGATATGGGCAATTAATTATATTTAATTGTAGAATCATTGTGAAATTTTAATTCATTATATAAGATGTAATAAATTTTATCCCACAGGAAAATTTATTATATTTTATGTAATTGATTTGGATAAAAATGGTGCAAGATGATATTGAAATTTTAATTCATTATATAAGATGTAATAAATTTTATCCCACAGGAAAATTTATCATATTTTATGTGATTGATTTGGATAAAATATCAACTGTATATTTTCTAATTTGCCCATAGGGATTAGAATTAAGAGCATAATTTGATAATTTTATCATATTATTTTATGAATCTAATTGAATTAATGCTTTGGTCCACAGGCAAGCTTTATGTTAGAAGATTCATTTTTTAGACATATTTTAATTGGTAGATATGTCATGTTGTTTAATTAGCTTCAAATTTTGTAACATGAGTATGATTAATTTTTGTTTTGTAGTTTGTCAGCCTGCTAATTTCTCTGATATGATATATGATGTTCCTGAGCTCCGAGGGGACAATTATAAAATTTGGAAGGAGAGAACTCTCCTTCATTTAGGGTGCAAGGACGTTGATTACGCCATAAGGAAGGATGAACCGCCTCCTGAAAATATTGCTCTTTATGAAAAATGAGAGCGATCTAATTGTCTTTCAATAATGTTCATAAAGTCCAAGATCTCAGATGGCATTAGGGGTTCCCTTGAGCATATGACAATGTCCGTGACTTACTGAAGGCAATCGATGATCAATTTGTGTCTTCAGACAAGGCTTTAGCTAACACCCTAATTCACCAATTCTCATCTATGAAGCTAAGTGGGATACACGGTGTACGTGACCACATTATGAGGCCGAGGGACATTGCGGCTCAATTGAAGAGACTTGAAGTTGAGATGTCTGACTCTTTCCTAGTGCATTACATTCTCAACACTTTACCATCGCAATATACCCTCATTTAAAATCTCTTATAATACATATAAAGAGAAATGGTCAATTAATGAACTTATGACCATGTGTGTTCAAGAGGAGGGTAGACTTGTTATAGAAGAGGGTGAGAAGGTAAATTTGACTACACTTGGAAAGAAGAAGACATTTTAAGCCAAGGACAAGGGCAAGATTCCTGCCAAAAGGGACATTCAGAAAAGTTCCAAATGTTTCTTCTGCAAGAAGAAAGGGCATTTAAAGAAAGATTGCACCAAGTTCAAACAGTGGCTTGACAAGAAAGGTGCTCAACTCTCTTTTGTTTGTTATGAATCTAACATGATTGATGTTACTCATGACACATGGTGGATTGACTCTGGTTCTTTATTTCATGTTACCAACTCCTTGCAGGGCTTACAAGACCTACGGAAACCAGTGGAAAGTGAGTGTTACATTTATTCTGGAAACAAAATGTCCTCACATGTGTAAGCCATTGACATTTGCAAGCTTGTTTTAGATAATTGTTTTATTTTAAGTTTGGAAAAGACATTTTATATTTCTGGTTTTGCTAGGAATCTAATTTTGATTTCAAGACTTGTATCTGTTGGATATTCCTTTAATTTTTCATATTCATCTTTCCGTATTTCTTATGGATCTGAAATTATTGGATGTGGTACATTGTCTGATGGTCTTCTCTGTCTTAAGTTAGAAAATGATAATCACTATTCTTCTATGCATGTTGGTGTTAAACGATGTGTCATTAATGAGAGTTCCTCTAATTTATGGCACAGGAGATTATGTCTTATCTCCATTGATAGAATTAAGAGATTTGTACATGATGGAGTACTTAGTGCTCTTGATTGGACCGATTTTAGTACTTGTATAGACTGCATTAAAGATGAGCAGACCAACAAGTTAAAGAAAGGTGCCAAGAGGAGTTCTAAATTGTGAGAAATAATTCATACAGACATTTGTAGTCTTGATTTAGAATCATACCGTGACAAGTATTTCATCTCCTTTATTGATGACTATTCTTGTTATATGTATCTCTACTTATTAGACAGCAAAAGTGAAGCACTTGATGTTTTCAAAAATTTTAAGGTTGAAGTAGAGAAACAGTATGACAAACAAATTAAGATTGTAAGATCTGATAGAGGAGGAGAGTACTATGGTAGATACACTAAGAGTGGACAAGCAACCGGTCCATTTGCAAAGTTTCTTCAAGATTGTGGGATTGTTGCTCAATACACCTTACCTGGTTCTCCAAAATGGTGTAGCTGAAAGAAGAAACTGAACTTTAATGGGCATGGTTAGGAGTATGCTTGCTAGCTCCAAACTTCCTAGGTCCTTATGGACTGAAGCCCTAAAGACGGCGACGTACATATTAAACTGAGTTCCAACCAAAGCTGTCCAAAAGACACCTTTTGAATTGTTTAAAGGTTGGAAACTGAGTTTACGACATCTATGCGTTTGGGGTTGTCCAACCGAGTGAGGATTTATAATCCATATGAAAGGAAGTTAGACCCGAGGACCTTAAGTGCATATTTTGTTGGTTATGCCGAAAGATCCAAGGGATATAGATTTTATTGTCCTTATCACAGCACTAGGTTTGTGGAATCAAGAAATGCCAAATTTCTTGAAAATGATTTAATCAATGGGAGTGATCATTTTCAAGACCCTGGTCTTGGGAAAGATCATCAAGATACTCAATGCTCCACTTCAACTAGTAGACTGATTGTTATAGTTTATAATGCACCTTGTGTTCATGCGCATATTGAACAACAGGTCCAAGAGGTTCCACAAACTGTAGATCCAAATTCAGTAGATCCTGAAGTTCAGCAAATACCTGAAAGTGTTGAACAATCTGTTGAGCAACATGATCCTGCTACACAGGAGAGTGTTGATGCAACATTGAGGATTGCTAATCCAAATTTAGTAGACCCTGAGGTTCAGCAAACACCTGAAATTATTGAACAATCTGTTGAGCAACATGATCCTGCTACACAGGAGAGTGTTGATGCAACATTGAGGAGATCTACTACGACTAAGAGATCAGCAATTTCTGATGATTATATTGTGTATCTACAAGAATGTGACTACAATGTTGGAGTCGAAAATGATCCTGAAACATTTTCACAAGCCATGAGTTTTAATGTATCTGACTTATGGTACAAAGCCATGAAAGAAAAAATGGATTCTATGGCATCTAAAAAAGTCTGGGATCTTGTCAAGTTGCTTAATAGTGTAAAAATCATTGGTTGTAAATGGGTCTTTAAAACTAAGAAAGACTCAAAAGGCAACATTGAGAGACATAAGGCTAGACTTGTTGCCAAAGGATTTACTTAGAGGAAAGGGATAGAGTACACAGATACCTTTTCTCCTATATCTAAGAAAGACTCATTCCGTGTAATCATGGCATTAGTAGCTCATTTTGATTTAGAGCTGCATCAGATGGATGTGCAAACGATATTTCTCAATGGTGATCTAGAGGAAGAGGTTTATATGAAACAACCAGAAAGATTTTCCTCTAGTAGTGAGAATTTAGTCTGCAAGTTAAATATGTCCATATATGGATTAAAACAAGTCTCTCGTCAATGGTATTTAAAATTTCATGATGTTATTACTTCATTTGGTTTTGAAGAAAATATCACGGATGTTTGTATATACCAGAAGGTTAGTGGGAGCAAGATTTGCTTTCTTGTGCTTTATGTGGATGATATTTTGCTGGCGACTAATGATAATGGTTTGTTATATGAGGTAAAACAATTTCTTTCTAAGAGCTTTAATATGAAGGATATGGGTAACGCATCTTATGTCATTGACATAAAGATTCATAGAGATAGATCTAGAGACATTTTGGGTTTGTCTCAAGAGACCTATATCAACAAAGTTCTAGAGAGGTTTCGAATGAAGGATTGTTCACCAAGTGTAGCACCCATTGTGAAAGGTGATAGATTCAATTTAAATCAGTGTCCTAAAAATAAGCACGAACAGGAACAGATGAAAACCATTCCATATGCTTCAGCTGTTGGAAGCCTTATGTATGCTCAGGTCTGTACTAGGCCTGACATTGCATTTGTTGTTGGAATGCTTGGGAGATATCAGAATAATCCAGGTGTTGACCACTGGCGGGCTGTAAAGAAGGTTATGAGATACCTTCAAGGAACCAAGGATTACATGCTCATGTATAGACGGACTGAGAAGTTAGAAGTCATGTTGGGACCTTTCCGTTTAGTTAGAGGGGGGAGGGGGTGAATAGCTACTTTTCGATTTTTCTTCCTACAAGTTGTTAGTGCGCAAGCGGAATAACGAAAATTAAAGCTAACAACTAAGAAAGACACACCGATTTACGTGGTTCGGAGATGAAACTCCTACTCCACGGCTGTCCGTAAGGTGGACGATCCCGATCCTTCCCTAAATGATTCCTCGGAACGCCTCTGGCTAGCTCTTCTCGCTCCTTGTGGGTGGAGAAACCTCGTCACAACCCTTTGGCACAAACTGAGCAATTGTAGGCTACTAACAGGCTCTAACCAAACTTGTTTCGCCAAGAAAAAGTAGCCAAACATGAGCTCTCTTAAATATAGCTCAATACTATTTTGACCGTTACTAGTCGACTGCCGCTGGGGCAGTCGACTGGTCCTCGCGAATTTAAATGTCACCGCCTGACGATTCACATTCTGGTCGACACCAGTCGACTGCCCAGTCGACTGCATCAGTCAGCTGGTCCTCCACCAGTCGACTGATCTCTCTATGCTCTACCTCAATCGACTAATCAAGCATCAGTCGATTGTCACCTAAGGTTTCCTTTCCCGAGTACATTTCTCTCAGCACTCGAACCCTAGGATTTTTCTTTCCGAGTACAGTTCTCTCAGCACTGGAATCCTCACAACTCAGTTGACTCTTCCTTCAGCAGGCTCGACCTGTTGCCTTCAAGCCCTCCTCGACTTTGGCTCTCGTCCCTCGGATGCATGCAAGCCCGCGGCTTGTCTCCCATGTCACCCTTCGCATATGCCTCGAAGTCCGCTTCCCTCGGCTCATCGTCCCTGCTTTGTTCACGGTCCCTCAGATGCATGCAAGTCCACGACTTGTCTCCCATGCCATCCTTCACCGGTCCCGAAGACGTCCAACTAAATTAATGTGTATCCTGCAAACCTGCACCCTCACATACACATATTAGATCAATATGAAATACTAACTTAATCATATTGACACACACATCAAAACCTATGATCTACCCGATCACACTTGGGCTGATTGTACCATCAAGTCATTGGATACAGTGACGCAGACTTTGCTGGCTGTATTGATTCACGTAAATCAACATCTGGTTATGTGTTTATGTTAGCCGATGGGGCTGTGTCATGAAAAAGTGCCAAGCAGACCTTGATTGCTACTTCCACTATGGAGGCTGAGTTCGTCTCTTGTTTTGAAGCAACCACGCATGGTGTATGGTTGAAGAGTTTCATATCTGGGCTTAGAGTTGTGGACTATATTGTTGGGTTCTCCCGGCGACATAAACACAAAACGCAGCGGAAACAAGAACCCTCGAGCGATCCATGCAAAAGAAAACTCGTACGAAGTTCATTTATCTAATAGATCTATCTACAGTGTATACCTTTAGAGCGTGCCCTTTATGTTATCCCTCTCGTCCAAGTGCCGCCGGATCTCTTGCACGTTCAAGCGTTCGTGTCTCTATTCGTATCCACACGGACATGATCTCTCAACTTCGGGAAGAACTACCTTAGTTGTGCTAGCAACTTGAGGTAGTTCACAAGACCACCAAGAACCCCAAAGGGGCTTCGGCCAAGAGGGAGAAGAGGAAGAAGAGAGGAAGGGAAGAAGGGAAAGCTCACACACTTTTCATTCAAAATGACTAGACCCTCTTTTATATTCATCCCATGAATATGAAGAGTCTTTTGTCTCTTTGATTTCCCTTCAATAAAGTCAATAAAGAGCACATCTTTTCATGTGACTCTTCACCTTCTGTACATCTAATGATGAGAGACTTTTCTCTTTCCTTCATTAAACACTTTAATGAATTTCCTTTGCAATTCCGACCGGGCCTCTTGGGCTTCCGACCAGGTCTCCCGACCAAGTCTCCCGAGTAAGTCCCCGAGCTCCCGACCAAGTTAGTCGATCAAGTCGCCGAGCTCCGGACCCAGTCTGCCGAGCTCCTAGCCCAGTCTGCCCAGTGTCGAGCTCCCGACCCAGTCTGTCGAGCTCCTAGCCCGAGCTCCCGACCAAGTCCCTGAGCTCCTGACGCGAGCTCCCGATCATAGCTCTCGAGTTCCCAACTCGGGCTCCCGATCAGATCTCCCGAGTTCCCAACTCGAGCTCCCGATCAGATCTCCCAAAGCATCATGTCCTTAGTGTGTGACCCAATAGGTTCTCATGACGTTGGCAATGCGCCTAAACGCTTTAGACACATAAGCAATGAGTGGCATCTAGCAATGCATCATTGCTACCCAAGTAATAAGAAAAGCATAGATCCAACTAAACCTTTGTGACTATGATAATGTATGACCTTGTCCTTCTATCCTTGATATCTAGATTGACCAATGAGGCATAGACCGTGTCATCCTCGATCAATCTATGTGTTTCTTGATTCTCGAGTAGACTCACTCAAACAAATGAGCTCAATATCTTATATTGACTCATTTGAGCATGGTCATGCGTTTTAGTAGTCCTACTCGATCAAGGGGCTCACAGATATCACTCCCGTCATATGGGAGGGATAGATCTCATCTTCATCACTCACATCCCTCCGCATAATTCATTACATACTCAGTCGCCTTTATAGTCCACCCTGTTACGGGTGACATTTGACGATACCAAAGTACATAACTCCTTATGTAGGGAATCGTAGTGACTTCAGGTCTAAGGACTATTCATATTGATAGTCACATGAGAAAGTTTATGACACTCATATGACAATCTATGAAACTTTCTCATGACGGGTTAATTCAGTACACATTCTCCAATGTATACCCATGTGTCAACTTGATATCACATATCCATGACTTGTGAGCTCAAGTCATCAGTTGACCTACATGCTAGTCTCCATGCATTAATATTGTCCTTGAATATTAATGCTTGACTAGGAATGGTTTAGAGTAGTGTTCTTTACATCATCTCACTATCGATTCAACAAATCGATATAATGTAGATAAGAACCTACTACCCAAGGACATTATTATACTTAGTTATTTGGCACAAATACAAAGTAAGTATAATAACCAACCATGTCTTTATTAATGATAAAATATGATACAAAATGTCCCTAGTCAATTATCACATAATTGGCTCTAGGGCTCCTACTAACATATATTTTAAAGCCTCTGACATTATATTGTGATAATTCAGCTACTGTATTTACGGCTAAGAACCATAGAAGTGGTAGTCGTAGTAAACATATCGACATTAAGTACATAGTCATAAGAGAGCGTGTTAAAGAAAAGAAAGTGGTTATTGAACACATAAGCACTGAATTGATGATCATGGATCCTCTGACTAAGGGCATGCCACCAAAGGTTTCAAGGATCATGTAGCGTGAATGGGATTTAGTTCCATAATGTATTGTTTCTTTAATGAAATTCTTATTTAGTTTTGATATTTTTCTCTTGAGTTGTATACATATTTATTGTTTGAGAAATATCATTATGTTTGGACCACAATAAACATTGGGTTTATTTTAACTTGGTTTGGAGTTGATATTGAGAAGTGTAACATATTGTGATACATGGAAGATAATACTCATATTTAGAGGAACTGTCGCTATGATCCATATGTTAATGTTGTTATACAATGGATATACATAGACCAAGTGGGAGAATGTTGGTTAATTTTTTGACTCCATTAGCCATGGAACAACCAATTAATCTTGGTCTATGTATTTGGAATGTGAAACCAGTTCCAGCAACTGAAACGGTTCTAGAAACCGCTGTAACTACCTTCCTTTTACTCCACAATTTCAATGATGGCAGAAATGTTGGAGCATGCTATAAATTTAATCCCTGGTTCCTACTCCTCTGTGTCTTCTTCTAGAGGCAAAAATACACTATCACTTCTGTGTGGAGAAAGGGCTAGAAGCATCAAATTCTATTGCAATCGCTTTCCTTGATCAAAACGATGGCCGGAGGTATATGGTTTGCAGATTATGTTTTTACAGTACATGCTTAGTTCGCCACGACAATCTATGTGATGTTGCCCAAGCTTCTCGATGGTTGAATCACCGATCATCTATTCTAGGAGAAGAGAACGAGCTTCTTTTGGTAGCTGGCGTGGTTCCTCTAAAGAATACTGAAAAGAGAAAACGAATTAGGAGGACAGCCGAAGGGGTTCCGGCGCAGTCACTCCGATGCTCAAATAGAGATGGATCCAAAGATGAATTACACTGGGAGTTAATTAGAGTTTTCACACCTAGCTCCTTCTGTCGGAGCGGATACCTTTTTATAAGGGTTGTCAGAGGACACTACGTTGCTATGATTCTGTGAGTTTCGTGATCGTTACTCTATCGAGTGTGGGTCTTCATGACTCATTAAAATGTGGATTTTAATGCAAGTGTTTTTTCGTGGGGCACATTCATCTACCGTTTTAGTCCACGTTTTCTAGAGTCGTTATTTTACCGGGAGTGAGAGGTCTTGCGAACTTCTTACTGAATACGAGTTGTGACCGAACCGCTTACATGAGGACTTTCCAACTCGAGGGTCGAGCTAAAAGGGTTGAATTGCAGTTCAGGGTTTGACTCGGGCTCTGGGTCAAAGTGTGCTAATCCCGGGGCATACATGGAGTAATCTGAGCTGGGATTACGACCTGGATAAAGTGCCTACATCATGACATGGTCTCCTTAGTTGGCTCGACAAATCTCCCCGTAACGTCACCATGATTGGAAAGATATTACCTCACTCATTCAATACGATATTTACGTTGTATAGGTGATATCTGGACGAGTGATTATTAGATAAATAAGTTTTTCAACCAACCTTATATGAATTTCAAGTTTTGTTCTATGGGAAAAGTGACTGGAGTAACTCCAAGGAATCCCATTTCATCTTTTAAATCCAATGTGTAGGTTCGATGTGATACATTATAAATTCCATGTTTTGATGTAGCCAATTTTATTTTAAAAAAATATTTAACTTTTCAGTGTTTTTTTATTTGGAATTGCTCATGGAGAAAGCTTTTGAGAGCCCTTATGACATTAAGATCATTTTTCATGATTATCATTGTCATCAGTATTGAATAATACAACCATAAATCAGTTTCTACATGCTCGTGTAAAGAGTTAACGGCTTATATATGACCTTTTGAATAATTATAGAAAATTTAGAATACTAATTGCGTAAAACTTATTTTAATCCATAGAGTGATTTATTTAGTAGACAAATGATGTTCTCCCTTTGTTGACTATAACTGAGTTGGCAGAAGCATGTGAACATCCTACTTCATCAAGATTGCCATCGAAAACATGTATAGCAAGTAGAAACGGATTGTAATCTCGTAATACTGATAGAGGGGATGAATCTATTTTAAGAAAACTATGTCAAATACAAACTTCAACTTCTACCTTTTCCGATTGTCACTTAGGCAACAACAACCCACTTAAACTCAAGATTGTTCCCCAGTACTCAACCTTAATTCCCAACCAATTAGGCGTCCTCCTGAGCATAGTGATTCTGCTCCTGAACACTTGACGACCCATTGGACACAGGCTGACTCGACAGTCAGCAATTGAGTGACCTAGACCGTTGGCGCTCGGGTGACGACATTTGTGAACCCCTCAAGCAACTCAACCTTTTGGCCTCTCAACTCGGCTCAGAGGCAATGATGACCCATTCAGATTTTGGAGTACTAGGCGCTCGAACAAAGGCTTTCCACTCGAGCTTGTGAATCGCTCGAGACACTCTGACCTTGAGGTACTTGGGATTACTCAAAGAGAACTTCACATTGGGTTAACTTGACACCCGAGCATCTCGACTCTAGCGGCACCCGACCAGCACGAGCCTGTGATGATTGAGCATTTATATAGTACGTAGCACAAGTTCTAATCGACTTGTGCACTCGAGAACTCATTTTGAAGGTTGGTCCAATTAATTCAGATTGATAGTCTATGATTATCAACATATAAATTATAATATTTTTTTTATAATTTCAATTCATAAGTTTTATAGAAAATTGTTCAACATTTTGTTGGCGAGTTAATTAACGATTGATTCAAGCAATAGTACAGTGACATTTATTATTATCAATTGATCATGTCGCGAAGCAAGCTGGACGCCCCTACAATTGGATGAGTCTCCAGGGAACACGAGGTCGCTGAGATGGCTTACTGAGCTGGATCGCCTCTATCCTGCAAGACAGAGACCGTTAGAACCCGCCGGGAAAAGTCCCCGGCCAGGCACTCCGACGGTCAAGTCAGTACTCGACGGTGGCAACGGAAAACAATAGAACAGTATGGAATGCACTATCGCGCGTACCTGAGAGATGCGGAGTGAGGAGGCATATATAGCCAGGGAAGCTGACAGCTCCTGCCCCCTGCCACCTGTTGTCATATAGCGAGGACAAGGTGATGCATGCCCAGATCTAGGTAGCAGGATAAAGTAGTGCATACTGTATTAAGGAAAGAGGCATTGTCAAATTAATGGTTGGCGTCGTTGGGCGCCGCTCAGGTTGACACCAGTGTATGTGGTCATGGTACGGGGGGACAGGGTATAGCAGGAAGATCAATACCTCGGCGGGATATCTGTCGTTTGAGACCCAGATGGGCTTAGTCCTGCGCCGATCCTGTACAGCTTCTGGTAGTCTGGTGTCAGAGAGTGGTTGTGACTGCCAGGGCCGGCTGAGGGCCTATGAGGGTGCCGACTGGGGCACTAAGTGACGAGGTCGGGTGAGGGCCTATGAGGGTGATAACTGGGGCACTGAGTGTCGAAGCCGGCTGAGGGTCTATGAGGGTGCCGACTGGGGCACTGACTGTCAAGGCCGGCTGAGGGCCTATGAGGGTGTCGACTGGGGCACTGAGTGACGAGGCGTCGAGTAACGCTCCCTCTGGTCCGGGCTTACCCCCGGAGCATGGTCCGCCACGTGTCGGCGAGAAGCCAAACTTGGAGGGGTACTAGAGCACGAACGTCCAAGCTTGGGTCAGACCGATCCTAAGGAGCGTGGGCCGCCACGCGTTCGTTCAAAGGCTTGGACCTGAGCGACGCCTATCTGACGGGCCTTTCCAGCCCGCTAACCACCTTCCTTCTGACTAGGCGCCAGGCTGCCAGGCCAGGCTACACGCAAGCTGGCCCGGGATTATAAGCATCCCCCTCAAATCTAGTCGAAGGAGGCACGCAGTCCGACTGACTGGACCCTGACTCTGGCTCGAGCCTGGTGCGCCTTTTGAAATCATGGCGTATCCTCTCATTAATTGCCGCCTCAATGACTCAGGAATCGCGTCCCTAAGCCATTCGCGCCAGCATACCGAAGGGTATGCCCTTGTCCTTCGCGAGTGTTCTACCCACGCATGTGTTCTGCCATCTTGAACATCAACCGAGCCTAATCAGACTACTCTGGCCTGATCACACCTTGCTCCCAGCTCTTCATCGAACGACCAACGTCCCTCGTCTGTTCCCATAAGTAGGCTTTTCACCTGACCATTCTTCTCCATGCGTTCGAACCCCCGCATCGTTCTGCGCCGCTTTGAGTGCTGCTAGGGCTCCAACAGCTCCTCTTCTTCGACTTTCTTCTCCAGCGACTCCTTCCATCGGTCAGCTTCCTTTCTCCTTTCTATCTGATGACTTCTCCTTCTTTGTCTTCCTCCCCTTCTCTGCCATGGTACTCCGCCATGGTAACTGACCTCACTGCCCATGACCTGGAGCAAATACGGTCGGACTTCTTAATCCCCTCCGACCACCAACTGCACATGCCCAAGTCGACTGATCGACCCGATTCCGCCCCACTAGGCTATCTTACCTTATCTCGAGACCACCTACAAGCCGATCTCCGCTTTCTCATTCATCCTTTCATCTCAGCTATCTGCAACCACTTTCAAAATCCATTGCCCCAATTGGCTCCGAACGTCATACGCCTAATGTGTGGCTCGGTCATCATTTTTTCATTATACAAGATTCCCTTAGAGCCGGAGCACTTTCATTACTTTTTCTACCCCGAACAGCAGGAGTCGGGCGACTTCTTCTTCCAAGCCCGAGCCAAAGCTTCCTTCCTCTTGAATCTTCCCTCTTCCAACAAGGGATGGAAAGAACGGTACTTTTTCATTAGACCCATCTTGGCCCCAAGCTGACCCACGACTTGGATCGAGGAACTTCCTGTTTCCGATCTCCTCCCAGAAACTATCGCACCACCATGGCCTACCAGACTGTTGCGGCCACTCAGGTATGCCTGGATTAATATGGTCCTCTATTGATCATTCTGTTTCTTATTCTTAAGATCGGTACCTGCTTCACACTTTGCGGGAGCCTGCCACGGCTTTTCTATGGCGCTTCTGGCCCAGGCCTCGGCTCGGGCTAAGGCCGAGAGAGAAGTGGAGTGTCTGAAGACCCAACTGGCACATACCCAGCTCATTTCCGAAGAACCCACTTTGACAAACCTGCGAGCCGATGTCAAAACTCTCCAAGGCAGATTGGCTCACTCTGAGGAGCAACTGGAGGCTACACGCAGCCAGGTCGAGGCCGCTAACTCGGCTGCATCTCAAATGAACCTCTGGATTTCCACCTTGAAGCATAATGAGCGGAAGGCCTAGGGTCTTCAGGCGAAGGCCCGAGACAAGTTGACCCAGGCAGAGACTGAACTCCGGGAGACGTCCGCCGCCACTGACTCTCTTTGGGCCCAGCTAGAGGCCAAAGATGCTGAGGCCATCGCGCAGGCACAAAGGATAGCCGAGCTGTCAGCCGAGCTCTCTTCCAAGGGTCGATCGTTACAAGATCAAAAGGAGGAGCTTGAGCGGCTGACGAAGGAGAAATCCGAGTGGGAGGCGGCTCGAGCAGAACTGGCAGAGCTTCATTCCTACAAGGAGTCGGAAGCTGAAAGATTGGAGGCACACAGGCTCGAGTGTCTTAACTCCTCATCGCATTCCGATGAGATCTCCAAGCACTTTCGGGTTGTGCTGGCGCATCAAGGAATTAGTACGGTTCGGCAGCTTAAGCGGGGCGGGTATTTATCTCCTGATATGCCCCCTACCACCGTCAGCCTTCAGGATATGTCCCCCGACTTGCCTGACATAACCAAAGAGCCTTTCAAGTGAGGGTCGAGCCTTTTGTTTTGTCTTTCTCTTCTTGCGTGTGTAAAGGCGATTGCCCTCTGCTCATGTAATACTCTCGTTCTGTCGAATGAACTTTTTTCTTTCCATCCGAGCTTCTTATGATTGCTCTTACTGCCGAGTGTTAATTACCCAAGCGAGAGTCGTTTGAACGCTTGGCTCGAGATACGTCTCGGCCGCTTAAGCTACTGAGCCGAGAGGTTAAGGACAGACGACCTCTAAAGGCTGGCCCCGCGGGAAGGAGTGCGCCCGGCCTGCCGGGCTTCACGAGTGCTCGAGCGGTACACCCAAGAATGGCAATTACAAGTCGTAGGTTTCTCGGGCCAACTGACTGAGAGTTAGGCAATCTTCCGAGGAAACATTGTAAGCCTGTTTGTCGGCAATCTTCCGAGGAAACATTGTAAGCCTGTTTGTCGGCCAGTCATCCCAAGAGATGATCCTTCTCCTCGAATAGTGTTCTGGGAGCGTGGGTCACCACGCGCCCAACTTGGAGCTGCCTACTTGGGGCGATTTGGTTACTTGGTTGAGTCAGACCCGGGGGGCGTGGGTCGCCATGCGTCTGACCGGGACATGAACCAATGGATTTGCGGGAGCTGGCCCGTCTATGAAGGTCTGGCCACTTGGTCAAGTCGGAGCTCGGGGAGCATGGGTCGCCACGCGTCCGACCGGGACCTGAACCAATGGATGTCTGACCTAACGAGGACACAAGCCAGGCCCGCCCTTTCCGGCTCAGCCGTTTGACTGAGTCACCTACCTCTCTTCGATTGTCACATCGGCCCGATTCGTATCCCGATTTCTGACGGCTGCATTAACTGGTGAATGAACGTATCAATGGGTGCATGACGTATCGGGCAGCGAAGCGTCAATCACCAGTCACGGGCGCCTCGGGCGACAAACTTTTTTACACCACAAGCATGCGCATGTATTGTCAACTCTCGATACTCCTCCATGATGTAACGGAGGATAACTGTTCGATCCCGTGATTTACCGAGGTATTCTCTGAACGGCTGAGATTGCTCGTCTTCCCCTATATATAGGAGCGATTTGCAGCTTTCCTCCCCACGAATCAACAAACCAACATATCCGCGTACTACCCCCGTATTTTGCCCCTTTCCATTTTCTGGCCACCTTTCCTATCCCTGTGAGATGTCAACCGCATCCTCCGAGGAACTATTCTCCCTTAAAAGGTCACCTACTTCCTCGGATGAGGGCTCTTATCGGTCTTCCTCGGAAGATGTAGACAGGGAATGATGCTTCCTCCCGATTCCCCGCTTCCGATGAGGGTGCTTCCGGCAGCCACTTCCCCCAGCGAGGTTACTTCACGTAAGGGGAAAGAGCTAGCGAGGGAGGGGTCGGCTTCCACTCTGGGAGTCACTGATAGGGATGACCTGCCCTTAGCAACCAGACGTCAGCTGCTTCGGTCGGCCAATTTTTCATCTTCACCTGGTACTGCCACCACTCCTCGCCCGGCGAAGCGAGCCAAGGTGTCTGCTCCTACAGAGCCTTCTATCGCGGCTCCTTCGTCTTCCCGTGTGACCTCCATTCTGGAGCTCACCCATTCTCCGTCAGTTCACGAGGTATCTCTTCCTCCGCCGACTCACGATGCCTCCCCAGCTTGCTTCAGTCGGGGGCTTTCATTCCAGCGCCCTCTGCCTAGGCAGACCCTCGACCCCGCTATCCCGCGGCGGCTCTTTTATTGCATTCTCGCCAACCTCGGCTGGTTCACCTCCTGAGAGCCAGGGCGGTTCTTTAGGTGGGGCGGGCAAGCAGACTGCCTCGGCCAATGTTGGAGGGGCTACTATCAGCCAACCTCTGCATTTGGCCAGATCATCCCGAGCCGACCCTGCGACGAGCTACTGCCCTAGCTGCAACTCCTCACTCAAGGAGTAGGCTCGGGCGATGCATCTGTATGGCCCACTCGACAAGCGTTTTCCGAATGGTTCACCCCCGGAATCCCGACCAGCGCGCTGACCCCTTCGTCTCGAGGGTTAGTCAGATTTGCTTTTCCTTTCACTTATGCTTCCCTCCTTTGATTCTAACACTTGCTATCTTTCTTGTAGGCGGTACGCCCAGTCTGGGACCTCGAGGAACTTATAACCCTCAAGGCCCAGCTTTTCGAGGCACATCACATCATCTCCGTCCTCCGGACTGATCTGAAGGCCAAAGAAGAGGAGCGAGCTGCTTGCACTGCTGAGCTTGGTAAACTTAGACAAAAACACGAAGTCCAAGCGTCCGTGCTGAAGGCTACTCAGTAGCGTTTACAACGCCTCAAAGCATATGCTGATTCCCTGCGCCAGGACAAGTCCCAGAGAGAGACCCGCCGAGCACTATGAATAGGGGTTGCGATGGATGTTTTCTTTGTTTTCTTTTCCTTGCATAGGGGTCCCCCATTTCTGTATCAACCTTATCTTTATCAATGCCAACTTTTTGCCCTTTTTTGTTTTTATACATATATGCGTGACGCTTAGGTGTTAAGGGTCTAGGTAGCGTGAGTGTCTCGAGCGAGGGTACTCCAACCAGGATCCCCTTTGTCGAGTTAGTATACGAAACATGCGAGTATAATGGTTGCTACGTGCTGGCCACTCGGGCGGGAATAACCCATACTTTGCGAATGCCGGCGCGAAACACTTAAGCATACTAGTGGCTTGGGCGAAAGCGAGTAGTCCAGTACTTGGGGAGTTCATCTGAGTTAATTGAATGATGTTGCCAACTTGAGCAATTTGCAGTGCCCTTGCTGAGCCACGAGCCTCATAAAGCTCCACGTCGGTGACACCCCTCGGGTCCCGCTCAAGAGGCGCAGACCACCTTGGACCCGATGAGAGGCCAAGTCAAGGAGATGTCTGGGAGATGTTCCCGATTTAGGACTCGAGAGTTTGCGCACTCGGTCGGGCAAGACTCAGGGAGCGTGGCCCGCCACGCATCCGACTGAGAGCCGATCCGAGGGATAGACGTAACTCGTGCAAAGATGAGAGTTTGGACAATAATTCAGGTCGATTCTCAAGAGCATGGGCCGCCACGCGTCCGATCGGAGACACTGAATCGAGTGGGGTGTGGAAGCTGGTCCACTTATAACTTGCTGGCGAGGCAAGAGTTTTGCGCACACAGTCGGGCAAGACTCAGGGAGCGTGGGTCTCCACGCGTCCGACTGAGAGTCGATCCGCGGGATAGATGAGAACGGATCCCGATTATAATTTATGCGGAGACGAGAGTCTAGACACTGATTCAGGCCAATTCTCAGGAGCGTGGGCCACCACGCGTCCGATCGGAGACACTGAACCGAGTGGGGCGTGGAAGCTGGTCCACTTATAACTTGCTGGCGAGGCAAGAGTTTTGCGCACACGGTCGGGCAAGACTCAGGGAGCATGGGCCACCACGCGCCCGACTGAGAGCCGATCCGCGGGATAGATGGGAGCGGATCCCGGTTATAACTCGTGCAGAGACGAGAGTCTGAACACTGATTCAGGCCGATTCTCAGGAGCATGGGCCGCCATGCGTCCGATCGGAGACACTGAACCGAGTGGGGCGTGGAAGCTGGTCCACTTATAACTTGTTGGCCAGACAAGAGTTTTGCGCACACGGTCAGGCAAGACTCAGGGAGCGTGGGCCGCCACACGTCCGACTGAGAGCCGATCCGCGGGATAGATGGGAGCGGATCCCGGTTATAACTCGTGCGGAGACGAGAGTCTGGACACTGATTCAGGCCAATTCTCAGGAGCGAGGGCCACCACGCGTCCGATCGGAGACATTGAACCGAGTGGGGCGTGGAAGCTGGTCCACTTATAACTTGCTAGCGAGGCAAGAGTTTTGCGCACACGGTCGGGCAAGACTCAGGGAGCATGGGCCGCCACGCGCCCGACTGAGAGCCGATTCGCGGGATAGATGGGAGCGGATCCCGGTTATAACTCGTGCAGAGACGAGAGTCTGAACACTGATTCAGGCCGATTCTCAGAAGCGTGGGCCGCCACGCGTCCGATCGGAGACACTGAACCGAGTGGGGCGTGGAAGCTGGTCCACTTATAACTTGTTGGCCAGACAAGAGTTTTGTGCACACGGTCGGGCAAGACTCAGGGAGCGTGGGCCGCCACGCGTCCGACTGAGAGCCGATCCACGGGATAGATGGGAGTGGATCCCGGTTATTACTCGTCCGGAGACGAGAGTCTGGACATTGATTCAGGCTGATTCTCAGGAGCGTGGGCCGCCACGCGTCTGATCGGAGACACTGAATCGAGTGGGGCGTGGAAGCTGCTCCACTTATAACTTGCTGGCGAGGTGAGAGTTTTACGCACGCGGTCGGGCAAGACTCATGCAGCGAGAGCCGCCACGCGTCCGATCGGAGACACTGAACCGAGTGGGAAGTGGAAGTTGGTCTACTTATAACTTGCTGGCAAGGCAAGAGTTTTACGCACACGGTCGGGCAAGACTCAGGGAGCGTGGTCTGTCACGCGTCCGACTGAGAGTCGATCCGCGGGATAGATGGGAGCGGATGCCGGTTATAACTCGCGCAGAGACGAGAGTCTGGAGTACCTGCGAGTGGAGTGAGGACTATGTTTTTCCACTATCATGAGTGTTTTACATTCACATTACAGCTTCTCATTTAGCAGCCCGATAGGGCTGAAGGTGAATCACACTTCAGGGTCGATCCAACCTTTTTCCTTTCTAATTCTCTAAGTAATAAGCCCCTGAGACAAGTTTCTAAATAACTTTGAAGGGTCCTCCCCACTGCGGCTCCAGCTTACTCACATCTTCGACAGGCTTAATTCCCTTCCAGACCAGGTCTCCCACTTGAAACGCCCTCGGCAGTACCTTCCGATCATACTTCTGTTTTATCTTCTGCCGATACGCGAACATCCGAGCGACTGCTTTGTCTCGGATTTCGTCAACCAGGTCCAGCTCCAGTCGCCTCTTTTCCGAGTTATCCTCGTCGTAGGCTGCCCGTCGATCCGATTCGCATCCGACCTCAACCAGGATCACCGCTTCGCTCCCGTAGACTAGTTGGAATGGTGTGCACCCCGTGGTTTCTTTGTACGTAGTCCGCAGGGCCCACAAGATGCTCGGGAGCTCATCTACCCACGTTCCACCAACATGATCCAACTTAGTCTTTAATCCTTTAAGGATCTCTCGGTTGGCCACTTCCGCCTGGCCATTGCTTTGGGGATAGGCTACCGAGGTGAAGGCTTGCTTGATACCATACTTCGAGCACCACTCTTGTATCCTTCGACCTTGGAATTGCCTTCCATTGTCCGAGACAGGTTTGTGCGGGATTTCATATCGGCATAATATGTCCCGCCACAAGAACTTCATCACCTGCTCAGTGATACGTGATAGAGCTTCAGCCTCTATCCATTTAGAGAAGTAGTCGACGGCCACCAACAAATATTTCTTCTGGGCGGTTGCAGTTGGGAATGGCTCCACAATGTCCATGCTCCACTGATCAAAAGGGCAGGAGACCGCCGATGCTTTCATTGTCTCCGTTGCCCGATGGGATAGGCAGTGATGCTTCTGGCAAGACAAGTAGGTGGCGACCAGCTCGTTGGCGTCCTTCTGCAAGGTCGGCCAATAATAGCCTGACATTAGTGCCTTTCGAGCCGTCGCACGAGCCCCTGCGTGGTTTCCGTAGATCCCCAAGTGAATTTCTCGCAGCACATAGTCTACATCCTCCTCGCTCAGGCACTTGAGTAGAGGTCGGGAGAATGCTCTTTTGTATAGCATGTCGCCAACCATGGTATACCGAGCGACATGCTTCTTGAGCCACCGAGCCTCTTCTCGGGCGGCCGGCAAGACTCCCCTTGTGAGATAGGCGATGATTGGGGTTCGCCAGTCGGACTCCAACTCCAAGTCAGCTTGTCTATCTATTTGCATGATTAGCAGTGCTGGGTCGCCTGGCTGGGGAAGCACCCAAGAGCCGACTGAGCTGGCTAGCTTAGCCAACTCATCTGCCTTGAAGTTATCCTCCCTTGGGATCTTCCTCACTTGCACTTCTTGGAATTCGGTCTTCAGCTTCTCATAGGTTTCGATGAAGGCCTACAGCCGATCACTATTGACCTCAAATCGCCCGGCAACTTGCTGTGTAACCAGTTGGGAGTCGGAATAAAGCATCACCCCGGTTGCCCCCACATGCTTGACAGCCTGCAGTCCGGATATAAGGGCCTCATACTCGGCCTCATTATTCGTGGGCTGGTACTCCAGTCGAACGGACAAGTGCATCTGTTCTCCATTCGGGGAGATCATCAGGATACCGATCCCACTCCCCGACCGAGCTGCTGAGTCGTCCACATATATCTGCCATGCTTCTTCAACTTCGTCCACATGCAGTTCACTCAGAAAATCAGCGAGGGCCTGAGCCTTGATGGCCGACCGAGGTTGGTACTGAAAGTCGTACTTGCTCAGCTCGGTGGTCCATTTGATCAGCCGCCCGGACGCTTCAGGATTAGAGGCCACTCGGCCCAAGTTACTGTTCGTCAACACCACGATGGGGTGTGCCAAGAAGTAGGGTCGGAGTCTCCGAGCGCCCAACAATAACACATACATCAACCTCTCGAGTGTCGTATAGCGGCACTCGGCTCCCTTTAGTAGATGAGCAAAGAAATACACGGGATGTTGCTCGGTTGCATCCTGCTTGACTAAGACCATGCTAACCGAGTCAGCTGATGCAACCAGATAAACATACAGGACTTCCCCGACCTTCGGCTTGGCTAGCACGGGCAACTCAGCGAGGTAGACCTTTAGTTCTTCAAACGCTTTGTCGCAATCAGCGTCCCACTGGAATTTGGTGGCCTTGCGTAGGGTCTTGAAGAACGGTAATCCCCGCTCAGCTAACTGGGAGATGAATCGAGATAGAGTCGTGATCCGCCTTGTAAACCGCTGCGCTTCTTGGAGATTTCTTGGCGGGGGCATGTCTAGCAAAGCTTTGACCTTGCTGGGGTTGGCCTCGATGCCCCGCTCGGTCACGATGTACCCCAGGAATTTTCCACTCCGGGCGCCGAAGAGACACTTGGCCGGATTCAATTTGAGTCCGTACCTGCGGAGCGTCTGGCACGTCTCCTCGACATCAGCTACCAAGTCTCCAGCTCGGGTGGACTTGATGAGGATGTCATCCACATATACTTCAATATTTATTCCGATTTGAGATTGGAAGACTATTCATCATGCACTGGTAGGTGGCTCCAGCGTTCTTCAGCCTGAACGGCATGACGGTGTAGCAGTAGGTATTGTCCGCCGTGATGAAGATGACCTTCTCTTGGTCCTCCGCGACCGGGGGGTACTTGATGATACCCCTGTTAGGCGTCCAACATGGAAATGAACTCGTTGCCAGCTGTCGAGTCCACCATCTAGTTGATCTGAGGTAAGGGATAGCAATCCTTCGGGCAGGCCCTATTAAGGCCCCGAAAGTCGATGCAAATCCGCCACTTATTATCCAGCTTGGGCATCAACACCACACTGGCTAACCAAGCCGGGAATTGAACCTCCCGGATGTGCCCAGCCTCCATCAGCCTCTCAATTTTGGCTCGGATTGCTTTATTCTGCTCGGTGCTGAAGTCCCGCTTCCTCTATTTCACGGGCCGAGCGTGGGGATAAACGTGGAGGCAGTGCTCCGCCACCTCCGGTCGGACGCCTTTCAGTTCTTTGACTGACCAGGCGAAAACATCTTGGTTTCGAGCCAAGCATTCTAGCAGGGGCTTCTTCAGTTCCTCGGCTAGCCCTGCTGCGATCTTGACTTGGGCTTCCTCCCGATCTGGGAGGAGCTGCACCTCCTCCTTATCTTCATGCAAGTCAGACCAAGGGGAAGCTTGAACAATGTTGCAATCAAAGAAGGGGCGCGGAGCCTTGCGACTCTCTACCTGGACGTCGTCCACGTAGCATCTTCGGGCTACTCTTTGGTCGCCCTTAACTTCTCCCACCTTGTCCCCGACGGGGAACTTGACCTTCAGGTAAAAGGTGGAGGCGATCGACAGCTCGGAACTCGTTGAGGGCCGGTCGACCCAAAATGGCGTTATAGGACGAAGGAGCGTCCACCACCAGGAAAGTGGACCATTGAGTCCTCTTTAGTGGCTCCTCGCCTAAGGAGATGGCCAGCCGGATCTGACCGATAGGCTGCACTTGGTTCCCCGTGAAACCGAACAACGGGGTTGCTACCAGGTCCAGCTGGGACCTCTCGATCTGGAGCTGGTCAAACGCTCTCTTGTAGAGTATGTTGACCGAGTTGCCGGTGTCCACTATGGTGCGTTGGACTTGATGGTTGGCGATGACAGCTATAATGACCAGCGTGTCATCGTGTGGGACCTCCAGCCCCTGTAGATCCTGAGGCCCAAAACTGATCTGGGGCCCCTCTGCCTGGGCCGAGCTAGTGCCGACCTGATGGATCTCCAGTCAGCGCACCTGTGCCTTCTTGGCACGGTTGGAGTCTCCTCCCGCCGGTCCGCCCGAGATGACATTTACGCCTCCTCGGACGACATTCTGCTGGTTAGCTTGCTCCTCATCTGTCTCCTTGTCCCCAGCCCGGTTCCCTTGAGGGAAGAGATTGCGAGCAGCTCGGGGGTTTCCTTGTAGGTCCTCGGTCGCTGGGTCGACATTCAGGCTGCCTCGGCCTGCACCTCGTCCAGGAGGTGTCTGTCATCCTCGCCCCCAGGGGGTAGGGCACGGCCCCGACCAGCTTGACGGCACTCCTCGGTGGCGTGGTCGTGGCTCTGATGAAAGGTGCAGTATGACCTCCATCAGGCGGGAAAACACCCTTCGGCCACCTGCTGTACATGATGCCGCTCCATACCTGCACGCTCGGTGGGCCCGCGCGGGCTGCGAATAGGCCCACCTGGGGGTCTAGCAACCTGAACGGGGCTGGAAGGTGCCGGGGCAACCAACTCTTTCTTGCGAGCGGCCTGCGCTTCTTCCACATTGATATATTTGATAGCCTTACCAAGAAAGTTGTCGAAGTCCTTTGGGGGCTTCATGATCAGTGAGCGAAAAAACTCCCCATCCTGCAAGCCCTGGGAGAAAGCGCTGACCATGACCTCAGGGGTGGCGGTCGACACGTCTATCGCCACGCCATTGAACCTCCTAATGTAGGCCCGGAGGGTTTCCTTCGGACCTTGCTTCAGGGCGAACAGGTTAAGGCTCGTCCTGTGGTGCCTTCGACTACTGGCAAAGTGCTGCAGGAATACTCTTTTTAGCTCCTCAAAGCTCGTGATCGACCCCTCGGGGAGTCGGTCGAACCATCTCTGGGTTGTGCCAGAGAGGGTTGTCAGGAAGGCTCGGCACTTGACGCCTTCCGGATATTGATGAAGCAGAGCCGCGCTCTCGAACTTCATCAAATGCTCCTCCGGATCCGTGGCCCCCGCATACTCGGGGATGGTAAAGAAACGGAGGTGGCGGGGAACTGGGTCCTCCAAGACCCAGGGGCAAAGGGACTGCGTACCAGGGCAGCCGAAGTAGGGTCAGCCGGGGCCTTCCCCTTGTCTAGTCGCCTCCCACGCACCGGGTTAGACACTGAGGCTTCTGCTGACACAGAATGGGCCTCATCACCTCGGCCTCGGGGAACGACCGCAGGGGGAGGTGCAAAGCCGCCCTCAGGCCCAGCGGGCCTTCCTTGTCCTCCAGAAGGTCGATGTGCCACTGGCTCCGGGCCCTGAGGCCCCTGATTGGCGGCTTGTGAGATCCTTTGAGAAGCCCTTTGAGCCCACGTAGCCATTAGGACCTCGTACTCCTCGCGGGAGACCTCCATCACTAACGGGTTGGGGTCCTCCATCTTCGCTTCCGATCAGGCTGCTGATGTCCCTCCTTCTAGCGCCAAATTTGATCCTGTCGCAAAGCAAGCTGGACGCCCCTACAGCTGGATGGGTCTCCGGGGAACGCGAGGTCGCTGAGATGGCTTACTAAGCTGGATCACCTCTAGCCTGCAAGACAGAGACTGTTAGAACCCGCCGGAAAAAGTCTCCGGCCAGGCACTCCGATGGTCAAGTCAGTACTCGACGGTGGCAACGGAAAGCAATAGAACAGTATGGAATGCACTATCACGCGTACCTGAGAAATGCGGAGTGAGGAGACTTATATAGCCGGGGAAGCTACAGCTCCTGCCCCACCTGCCACTTGTTGTCATATAGCGAGGACAAAGTGATGCATGCCCAGAGGTGGCAGGATAAAGTAGTGCATATTGTATTAAGGAAAGAGGGATTGACGTCGTTGGGCGCCGCTCGGCCTGACACCAGTGTATGTGGTCGTGGTACGGGGGGACAGGGTATGGCAGGAAGATTAATACCTCGGTGGGATATCTGTCGTTTGAGACACAGATGACCTCAGTCCTGCACCGACCCCGTACAACTTCTGGTAATCTGGTGTCAGGGAGTGGTTGTGTCTGCCAGGGCCGGCTGAGGGCCTATGAGGGTGCCGACTGGGGTACTGAGTGTCGAGGCCGGCTGAGGGCCTATGAGGGTGCCGACTGGGCCACTGAGTGACGAGGCGTCGAGTAACGCTCCCTCTGGTCTGGGCTTACCCTCGGAGTGTGGTCCGCCACGTGTCGGCGAGGAACCAAACCTGGAGGGGTACTAGAGCACGAACGTCCAAGCTTGGGTCAGACCGATCCTAAGGAGCGTGGGCCGCCACGCGTTCGTTCAAAGGCTTGGACCTGAGCGATGCCAATCTGACGGGCCTTTTCAGCCCGCTAACCATCTTCCTTTTGACTAGGCGCCTGGTTGCCGGGCCAGATTACACGTAAGTTGGCCCGGGATCATCAATTACTAATTTAACAACATGGATCATCCAAATTTCGTTAGTGATGTCGAAATATGTTAACTTCTAAAATAAGGCTGTTTGGCTTCAATGCAAAATTTATAAAATTAAAAAAGTTGAATATAAAATCTTGAATTATTATAAAAGTGAGATTTGAAATTTATAATTTGTGTAATAATAAAAATTTAAATTTATTTTTTTATCTAGAAATTGATATAATATGCAAGAAGCAATGCAACTCATACTGTACATTGGATTACAAAAAAAAAATAGATGACGGCCTACCAATCCTATGAAAGTTTATCATGAATTATCAAGGTAAATTAAGAAGTATTCATAGCGGACTATTTAGAAGTCTAACATCCTATGATTATGCGTTCCATTTAAAAGAAATTTTTTTATAAAATTCATCATAATTAAGGATCGAATCGTAGATACTTGTGAGATAACTAATCACTCCATTTTTTTTTATCACAACAAAACTCATTCAGAACTTCAACTATTGGAGATATTTTAATAAATTTTCATATTAATGATATGCCATATTGAAATTATTAAAAAACTTATTTAGAGTGTTAATCATTGAAAATGTCCTAATCTAGTGAGTATTTGACGATAGATTGTGACATGAGAATAGAGATTCAATCTTCGAGAGAATATTTTCTTAGAAAATAAAATCGTTCCCTCCTAAAATCATCATTTCATCGTCGAGATTTATTTCCTGATTTATTTCTTTCAGTACCGATGAGTAGCTTTTAGACGAATTATCTTTTATATTTATATTTTGCCGCGTGGAATAAGGCTGCTTCGCGTTCGCGCGCCCACGTACTAGACCAGATTTAAAAAAGTGAAAATCACCGGTTCGGCGCTTGGACTCCACAAGAAATTAATGAGCAACTTTGCCAGCAGTAAGGGAGAGAACAACGTGTATGGGCAAGATGATTAATTAGTATTTTAAATATGTATAATTTAATCTTTAATTACGATATATTTTATAAAAAAAATTTAAAAAAAATTTCAAATGAGATAGTCTGATGACCAATAAAAAAATTTCGTAAAACTGAATCAATCATTTCAGATTCATCTACTGTCTAATAAAAAAAAAAAAAACAAGCGAGAAAATACGTGAGGGTGCAACAACAATAAATCCGTATCCTTCTCCGGCGCCGGTACGTACATGTTCTGTAATTTATTTCCTTTTTGTTTGAATTCAAAATTATCTTTAATTCTTTTCCAAGCAATCCTTCATGGAGCTTCTTCTTGCGTCAATGCATGCTGTCATTGCTGATGTATTTTACTTAACAGAGAAAGATTTGTCGGCGGATAACAGCGTTGACTACGGCGTGCCGGCTTTGGAGAATCTTACCCAAAATAAAAAATAAAACAAGCACGATTAATTAACTATGAAATTACAAAAATTTTAAATAGTGCCTCTCTTGGCTTCGGTTCCAAAGTTTCTTCAGGTTCTGTTCTTCCTTCTACTTCAATTGCAGTCATGCGGGCGAATTCCTTGCTCCTCGCCATTTGCGTCGCCTCCTACTTCTGCTTCTCCTCCTCCGCCTCCGGCTCGAATGCGGCGAGAATCTACTTCGACCTCTTCGCGATCTTCCTGACCGCTATCGCCCTTTTGTTCCTAGAGCTTTGGGCCGTTGATCCCGCGCGAAGGGCGCGGGCCGCCTCTTCGCTTCTGGTGCCTCTCATCCTCGCGTTTGATTGCTGCGGCGCGATCTTCGACGGCGCCGGCGGCTTGGACCATTACTTCCACGCTTACCTTCTTTTCCTCGCCAGCGTGGCGGCCGTGTTCGCCCGCGTCTGCGTCGCCGACTGTCGCGCCGCCCCCGCCGCTCTGCTCGTTTTCCTCTCCCTCCAACTCCTCGCCGCCGTTGTCTTTTCCTGTTACCCTACTGAAGGGGTCGACGGCGGCCATGCCGACTTGCCGCAATTCGTTCTCCTCGCCGCCGGCGCTATGTTCACGTTGGCGTACCTGTGAGCCTTGAAATTGTACTCCGCTTAACCGTTTTCCTCTTCAGCTTTCCCTTCCTCTTAATAAAAAGGGTTTTATCCTTCTTTAAATCCAGTCATTTGTATTTAATCAAATAAATTTCAAAATTTCACAAAATTAAAATTATAACCCGTGATCTTGCGATTTAAAAAATAATCAAATAACCAGAAAGATAAAAATTTGATCCAAACCCTAGCCGTCGCCGCGAATCCGATCGACAATGGAGACGGCTTCTCTCTCTCTGTGCCGATCCCGCCCTGGAGCCCTCCCGCGCGCGCGCCTTCATCAAGTCGATCGTGGCCGCGCCGGCAGACGAGCTCCTTGGCCGGATGGTCGTCGTCGTGGGCGGGTGGATCAAGACGGGGCGAGAGCAGGGAAAGGGTTCTTTTGCATTTCTCGAGCTCAACGACGGCTCCTGCCTCGCGAACCTCCAGGTGATCGTCGACGCGGCGGTGTTCCCACTGTCGCAGCTCGTGCCCACCGGCACCTCCGTCCTGGTCGAGGGCGAGCTCAAGAAGCCGCCTGAGGGCGCCAAGCAGAGCGTCGACCACCGGGCGAGAAGGTGCTCGAGGTCGGCCCTGTGGATCCGGCCAAGTATCCGATCCCTGAGTTCCTTCGTGACTTCGTGCACCTCCGTGCCCGCACCAACACGGTACTAAAAAATTCGTCGTTTTTTCTTCATCCTATTCTTTCTAGTTTATGTTCGAGTATGGAAATCACCTGAGCGCATAGATTCGAACTCATATTTTTGCATGTTTTCGTTATCATCGTATCCGGCCGGAGGCACCATTTTTTTTCTCACGAACTCTATTTCCTTTGATATCGTTTGATAATGTTTTAGTTTCTTCTTTACCGACTTGAGTATCTCGTTATTCTTGCTATCCCCCAAAGATCGAGTTGCAAAAGAATCCTCCACCATCTGAATCTGATGTTCAGGCTGCTAAGCTTATTGTCAAGGAGAAAGGCGACGTTGTCTAACTGCTAAAAGCATCAAAAGCTAGCAAGGATGAGATTGTTACTCAACTCAACAAGGCAAAGGAAAATGTGTGGAAGCTTGAAGAAAGGTTTAATTTGAAGCCTGGGCTTCCTCATAGGATGGAAAGATTGACTATGCACGAGACTTTTATGGACGCCAAGCTTTGCTCACAGTATCAGGGCAGCTTCAGGTTGAGACATATGCTTGCGCACTTGGTAATGTCTGCACCTTTGGGCCAACCTTTCGAACAGAACATTCCCACACGTCACAGCATTTGGCTGAGTTTTGGATGGTTGAGCCACAGCATTTGGCTGAGTTTTGGATGGTTGAGCCAGAGATAGCATTTGCTAATCTAGAGGTACTATTATTCCCACACGCCCTCTTATTCTAGTTATTCCCTCATTGTTGTTATCTTAACCGCAGGATGACATGTACTACGTGGAGAACTATGTAAAATTTCTTTGTCAATGGTTAGTTGAAAATTGTTGGGAGACATGGAATTTATGGTCAAAAATTATGATAAGACAGTTATAGAACGTTTGAAACTTGTTTCATCTATGCCATTTGAGTGCATCTCATACACTAAGGCTGTGCAACTTCTATCCGATGTGACGGACAGGAAGTTTGAGAACAAGGTAGAGTGGGGAGTTGATCTAGCATCTGAGCATGAATGGTATGAGTAAAGTTTCAGGGTTTGAGTGGGTGATGATCTTTTGGATTATTCAAGTATTTAACAGAAGTGATATTCAAGAAACCTGTAATTGTATATAACTATCTAAAAGGTATGAAAGCATTTTATATGAGGCTTAATGATGACCAAAAGACTGAAACAGCTATGGACGTGCTTGTGCCCAAGGTATGGCATTTGACTGGTTGTATATAGGGATGATGGATTTACCTTGGTAGATCTTTTACTTGGCCTTTTATAAGTGTTAGATAGTAAGGTCAGAGTGGTCTTTTTTGTCATGCGGCCAATTTCAGGCCTTGTTGGCGATATAATGATGAATGGTGCTCGTCCTTGTTTGGCCAAACATCATGACCTTCTCCATTTGATACGTTAACTGTGGAGGATGATGTCTGAGGTTGTGAATGTCTTTGGTCCGAATATTCTTCCTTCAGCCAAAGTGGTTGTCAATTACACACTCCTTTATGAAGCTTCAAGTAATCGGTCAAGCCCCCGGGGCTATGGTGTAGCGGAAGGGCGACTAATTATCTCCCAAGCATCCGTTGTTCGATCCCTAATTATGGTAAATTTTGTAGAAATTTTTTTTCTTCAAATAGGGCGTGTAACTATGGGATGTTGGACTTCTGAACTGTCCGCCGCGAATGCTTCCCGATTTTCCCTGACGGCTGGTGGAAAACTTCCGTGAGGCTAGGCCAGTCGCCCCACGTTCTATAGGATCGATTGCACGTGAGATGGGGGTGAATCACGTGTCTTTTAAAAAATTTGCTTTTTCGGAATAAAGAAAATGTGTGCACAGTGAAAAATTAAGCGAATAAAAACACAAGTCAAGCACACCAAGATTTACTTAGTTCAGAGCCTTTGGCGACTCCTACTCCAAGGCATAGGTCTGTTGGACATTTCCGACGGACAATCCACTAATATCCTCTATCGATAATCTCCCGGTAGAATGATCAAATACAAGGGAAAAACATAGTGTAATACCCTACACTGTCCTTGAATATATGTATAAAATTGAATATAAATGAAATGCTTTCGTTACCCAACACTTAGAATTAACTTTGATCATGCTTGAGCGTTGATGTCGTCTTTCGGTAGTGGTCGGTCGTAGTCGAGTCTTAGTAGGGTCGCAGCGTGAAGACTTGGAAATAGAATGGTCACAGGAGCTTAAGAAAGAGGAGTATATCCCATCCTTCGACCGAACATTGCTTATAAAGCTCATTAGAGGAGCCTCAGTTCCCAATTGAAGCGTCTCAGTTCTGAAGCTTTATTTGATCCGCTGACGTTGTAGTTTATCTATTGGAAGGTGCCTCCAATCAAAAGTGAGGCGCCTCAGTTCCTAACTGAGGCGCCTCAGTTCCCAATTGAGGCACCTCGGATCCCAATTGAGGCTCTATCCTCGGCGCTTATCCATTCGGAGGCGCCTTCAGCCATATGAGGCGCCTCCGGACTGTTCTAAGACGCCTCAATTACCGTTCATTCGAGGTGAATTTTGCAAAAACAACCCTACAAAACAATGTTAGTCTAGAATAAATTATACTTTGCAAAATAAAGTTAGCATAAATATAGAATAGGAAAAATAGACTTAGAATTAAATAGATCTTGTCTTCTCAAGACCAGGATCTAGTCAAAGGCTTCAGCTTAAAGTTCCAAAATGGTTTTAAGTTGGACCATGCCTACAGTCCCAACGGGGACTCATCCTCACTGGATTTCGCTCCTCTAGTGATTTATCTCACTTACCTGCCAAATATCTGGTCTTCCAGACCTGTTTGAACTTTTTCTGGTCCTGCTTAGTGCCTGATCAATCTGATCCACTAAGACTTACCTGCAATACTAAGTTAGCATAATATATATAAGAGATAGTTAAGTAAAATAATGTTATCAATATGTGTGATTCGTTGGTCTGGTCACCACTCGGTCACACATTACCTAAGGTTACCTCACTCTAAGACTCACTAAGACTTCAATTGTCTAGCTTCACTCACTAGAACTTCTCCCACCTAGTTTTACTCACCAGGACCTAGCTTCACTCACAAGGACTTTCACCACCTAACTTTACTCACCAGAACTTTCCTTGTCTAATCTCTAGTTAAGACTAGTCACTCGGTAGACTTCTCACCCCCTTACCTAACCTCCAGTTAAGACTAGTCACTTGATAGACTTGTCACCCCTTGCCTAACTTTCAATTAGGACTAATCACTTAGTAGACTTATCATTTCCAAACATCAAGTCATGTTTGGATCAACCCCTTGGTCAAATTGATCGGACTTAGGTACATTATCAAATATCGAAATTTTAGAGGTTGATTGCACTAACATGTTCGACATTACCCAACTTGATTAATTATTTTTTTTATTAAAGTAATCGGTCACTCCGAAGAAAGGTTCGTCTGCTATCATTTTCTCTCTAACTGTGAGTTGTGATCAGTCTCCTAGTTGCTTAAATCTAGGATGCACATCTAAATTTTTCTCTCTATCATGTCCTTCTAACGCCTAACAGAATTATGAAAGAAACCAAGTTAAAAAATGTTTGTGCCGTCAAATGTATACAAGTTAAAAGATCTGTGGTTACTGTTTTAGCTATGATTGGATTGATACGCTCGAAATTAGTGTTATTCATGTTCTGAACATATTTGTAGTTAGGTCGTTGACTTTATTCTGTATTTTGTTCTTTTTGTTTAAAGCATATCTTGACTTATTTCAACTATTCCCTTAGAATTGAAGATGCAGGGTCGCCGCTTGAACCTTATGAATGGTACATCGAGTTCCGCCATTTTGGCTCTATCAAATACAGTGGGTTTGGCTTAGGGTTTGAGCGCATGATTCTTTCTGCCACCGGCATGGACAACATCCGAGATGTCATTCCTTACCCAAGATATCCAGGAAGGACTGATCTTTGATTACTCACTCTATTGGCTTCCCTTTACTGAACTATCACCCTCTGTCGTCAACTATTTAAAGAGAAGATCTTAGCAACTAGAATCGGTATTTTTTTTAATCAAGTACAAGAATTAGTTTTGTTTCTACTTCATAGCTCATATTTCTTATCAGAAGTTGGATCAGTTTGTTTTCAAACACAGGTGTCTGCTGTGTGAATTCAGAAAGCTTAATGTTATTTTGTGGAGACAAAAACATCTGGAAATAATTAGGCTTCAGCCTTCAGGGAATCGTTAGTTCAAACTAAGCTGCGGATCCAACTCCAGGATCTAGATTTGGCTCGGAGGGAAGAAAAAACAGCAATACAGTATGCCTGAATTGTTATCGGATCTACTTCCGAATAAATAACTCGGATAAATAATGATCTGGATTTATGATTATTTCGCTAATAATGTGATGGCCATTATTTAATGGTTGGATTAGTAAATTAATATAATATTCAAATATAAGATAAGTTACACAGAGTGGTTAGTTTTTTCTGACGGTGAAGTTTTCTTCTCTGTGCTTCATCTTCTTTGTGCTTCATCTCTTAGTTAGTGAAAAGCTAATTAGATCAGTAAAACAGCAAAGAAATATAAAAAAATTATAATTATAAAAAAATAATAAATCAGATAACAATCGAACTGATTAAAATTTTTTTATCGATTGTCAAAATAAATAAAAAATATTTAAATATTTACTATAGGCTATATTGAAACTCAATATCAGATGGATATCTATTCTATTTATAAAAAAACTTATAAAATAAATTATAATTGGTGATTTAATATGAATATTTAAATGATAATTTAACGTCTTTCTACGCTACCATAACTCTGAGGCTTAAAAAAATTATAATTAAAAGAATTTAGAAAGTGGGCTCTTTAATAAATTTTCCAAACAAGAGGCACAGTTGAGCAATTTTACAAAAAATGGCAGAGTACGCCTCAAATTTCCAGCGTATTACTTATACGGCGAGCTCTGGTATAGCTGATCAAAATACACTCATAGGCCCATCTTACTTCTGTTTTATCTGTTAAATTAGAAAAATGATCGGTTCCATCTTAAAATTGTTTTATTAATTATTAGAATAAATTAAAAAACATTCGTAAGACACAATATATCAGTTCAATATTTTTATATCAATCACCATTAAAAAATATATATATTCATTAATTTTTAAAAATTAAAATTCGATTCCTAGATAATTCAAAAATTAAACGGCATCCTATTAATTGCGTATCTATTTCTACTCCTATAAAATGCAACAATGGAGCTTGTTGATTTTAAGCCTTAATTCGCTTAAGTAGATTGGAATAAAATTATTTAAAGTCAATTTTTAATTTGCTAAAATTTCTCTCTTTAAATAAATAAATAAATAATAATATTTATTTTATTCCGTAACTTTATTTATCTAAAATAGCTAAATTTTTATTATTTTTGAGTAGTTATCATCCTGACAAGTCCAACCATATTTATCTAAGAAAAATAATAAGAAGAGTGAAAAGCATAATAAATGATGTGATATTTTATATGCAGTGATTCCGACGGGTTCATCGTGTCTCCCAAAGTATAATTTGATTCGGGACGACGGCCGAAGGTCGCCGATGATGTCCAACCGATAATCGAACGTGTGCATATAAAATATCATATCATATCATGTTATGTCATATTATTTACTATACTTTTTATTTTTCATTTTTACTTTCCTATGATTGCTCTTAAAATGTAAATTTCTCTCGATTAATTAATAAGATTCGTTGACGGTGTGGGATTTGGTTAGTTAAATTGTCGACAAATTGACGAATCGAAAGTCGAAACCAACGGAGCAAAAGTAGATTTAGAATTTTGACATCATCATTATTAATTTATTATTATTATCAATTACTACTTTAATAATATTTAACTTATGGAATGTGGCTGGTCCACCTTCACGTGTATGGGACGAATGATAGATGACTCGAAATTTCATCATGAAATGACATTTCAATTATAATGATGAGTCCATCATGCCTCTTAAAATATAATTTGATTCGATATAATTTGATTCGGATAATAATCGAAGGTCATGATAAAGTCGAAATGATAATTAAATATGTATATAAAAAATATCACATCATTCATGTTGAATTTCATATTGTATATGATTGTTCAGACATTTCCCCTTGCCGCTGCGCAAAGTGAGAAGGCAAGGCACGCAAGGCAAATTTCGACAACGAGGTGTTTTCATTGGTAGTCCTATTTTAAATCGAGAGAATTATATTTCGATATTCCATAGTTTTAAAAAAATATATTTCGATTCTCGTACGTTCAAAACAAATGGCATTGCAGTCCTTATATTTTAAAAAAAATATATCCCAATCTTTATATTTTTAAAAAATAATATGTACTTTTAAAAAATTATATCACGTTTTTTATATTTGAATAACATTAGTATAAATTGACAAAAAATCACAAAATTTTTTAAAAACATCAAAAATTTCTACATTAAAATATTAAAAAAGAATAAAAATATATATCTTTTATTTGATATTCCTATAACATTCCTATTTAATTTGAAAACTATTAGTAATATGATATTTCTGTAGTATTCCCCACAAATTTAAAAATCATGATCAACCTAAGTATATAGGTATCCGTAGTGTTTCAAGCATTTCAAATAAACTAATAGAATCATAGTATTCCAATTTATCATCTAAACAATTGCACCACAAATCCAAGCCAACAAAACCAAATTCGCCAATACTAATGGTATAATACAGTGTTCAAATTGAAATTCATTGGTAGAGAGTCAGTGGCGGATTCAAGGGGGTGCGAGGGTGTGCTCAAGCACCCCCTTGTTTCCAAATGTTAGACTAATTAATATACAGCTTTTATATTAAAAAAATAAAGGGCATATTATGTTTTTAAATTGATTAGACTTTTTTTGCAAAAATGACATAAAAAACCTAGCCAACCCTCCTTTTTCCTTCATTCACGAATCACGATCCTTGTCATCTTCACAAGACAAGTCCTCCCCCTCTTTATTTTCTATTCAAACCAAAATCTCTAACCCTCTTGCCGTTCACAAATTGCAAGAGGCAAAACCTCCTTATCATCTCTTAAAATCAAAAGCGTTGTTCCGTCAACATGCCGACGCGGCAGCGGCGGTGACAGTAGCCGAGGAGGAAGAAAGAGAGCGGATTCGGATTGTGTTGTTGGCTACGCCCATGAATAAAGTTTGATTTGTCGTGGCAGCGACGGCCGACGACAGCCGAGGAGGAAGAAGGAGACCATATTCAGTAACGTTATCGTTATCAATTCAGTACTTTTATATATGTATCGTTAACGTTATCAATTCAGTACTTTTATCTTTTGATATCTTTATTTGACAGCATGATTTTTTTTTAGTTCTTTCACTGAGTACCCTTTTAAATTTTTGTCTGGATCCGCCACTGTAGAGAGTTGTATTCCTCATTCCTCTCTATTTTCATGTTGATGAATAACATACTCAATCCTCCATTTCCTTTTACCATTTGCATAACAATTATTATCATCTACCACATCTATGGTAATCCACTTCAATCACTTATGAGTGTTGCAATAATAATACAATTTACCTGATTTGTTTTATGATTTTGATACCAAAACATTCACCTTCCTACCACAAATATAAGATATGTTTTTAAATTGTAAATTATCTATTATGACGCTATGCAGGGATCGCTATGTAGTCAAATTGTAAGTTTATACTAACATTATTCGAGTATAGGAGCCGCGACGTAGTTTTCTTAAGTATGAGGACCGCGATATCATTTTCTGAAAATATGAAGAAATTTTCTTAATGTATGAGAATCGGAATATATTTTCTCTAAATTATAAGTATCAGAATATAATTCTCTCTTTTAAATTCAACTACCCAAGTCAAAATTACACCTTTTTAAGGATAATGAAAATTAATAATTTTTAAGGCCCATGAAAAATTTATGTGAGATTAATTAAAATGATCATTTCAAAAATTAATCCATCTAAATTAGATAATTATATCAATTAAAAAATAAAATTAACATTTGCCCTAGAGCTTGGGGTATAATCACTAAATAATGATTGGGAGAGTAAAAATGAGAGAGTGAAAATCATAGTGAATGACGTGACACCTTATGTTAGAGGTTGCAAGGTGCAAACTTAGTCCCACATTGAGAAACACATGGGGAGATCATTGGTTTATAAGGAATATGATATCTCCATTGGCATGAGGCCTTTTGGGGAGAACCCAAGAGCAAAATCACGAGGGCTTAGGCCCAAAGTGGACAATATCATGTCATTGTGGAGATATCCTAATTCCTTTTGGTCCTAACAAGTGGTATCAGAGCAAGGTTAGTTTTGAAGATTTCAAACGGGATTAATGACAACGGTAAGCATGAAGTATGATATTCCGCTTTTGGATCGCAACACCAGATTTACGCTGTGGCAGGTTAAGATGCGAGCGGTGCTAGCGCATATGGACTTGGACGACGCACTGTTCGGGATAGACAACATGCCTTCGACATGGACAAAGGAGGAAAAGGAACGTAAGGATCGAAAAGCTCTATCTCAGATCTACCTTCACCTATCGAATGAGATTTTACAGGATATTTTGAAGGAGAAATCTGTTGCTACACTATGGCTAAAACTGGAGCAGTTGTGCATGAGAAAAAGTCTTACGAGCAAACTGGGTCTGAAACAACGTTTGTATTCTCATCGCATGGCAGAAGGTACGTCGTTAAGAGATCACTTGACCATGTTTAAGAAAATTGTCTCTGACTTAGAGGCTTTGGAGGTCAAATATGACGATGAAGATTTAGCATTGATCTTACTGTATTCTTTACCCTCGTCATATACGGCTTTTAGAGATACTATTTTATATAGTCGTGATACTCTTACTTTGAATGAAGTTTATGATTCATTATTCTCAAAAGAGAAAATGAAACAGCTTGTCGAAGAATCTGAGACTCAGAATGAGGGTCTTATTATTCAAGGAAAGACTCAGGAGGAAGACTTTGATGGTAATATCAGGGCAGATCGAAATCCAGAAATAGCGATAAGATATGTAATTATTGCAAGAAGAAGGGTCACATCAAATCTGAATGTTATAAGCTGCAGAATAAGAATAAAAGGGCAGGTGAAAATTCGAAGGAAAAACAATCAGAGAAGTCTGGTGAGGTTGATGTTCCCGAAAATTACAGTGATGGTGAACTTCTCGTTGCCTCTGATGCTGATTTGAAGAAGAGTGAGGAATGAATTCTTGATTCTGGTTGTACGTTTCATATGTGTCCCAATCGGGACTGGTTTTCAACATATGAAACGGTTTCGAGTGGTGCCGTTTTGATGGGCAATAATACATCTTGCAGAATTGCTGGTATTGGTACGGTCAAAATTAAGATGTTTGATGGTGCCATTCGGACACTTGGTAATGTGAGGCACGTTCCTGATTTGAAGAGAAATATGATATCTTTGAGTGTTCTTGATTCTAAAGGATACAAGTACACTGGTGAAGGTGGAGCTGTGAAGGTCAGTAAAGGGTCTCTTGTTGTGATGAAGGGACTAAGGAGAACCGCCAGTTTATATGTTCTGCAGGGATCCACAGTAATAGGTGATGTTGCCGTCACAAGGTGATATGGATAAAAGAAGATCACTTACGAAAAGCTTGTAAGGAAGCTATTTAGCCGAAAGGACTCTTCAGTGAACTTAACGAAGACTTATAGATTACTACAGTCTTTTGTGAGATCTTAATCAAATAATCATGTATACTCAAATAGTGAATATTCATTTATTAAAATAAATGATTACAATCATAAGGCGATTGCCTTATGACACTTCTCTCATATCACTAACAGCTGGAACTTCATGTATCAGGCCCCTCCTTCTCCTCCTCCAGGCGATGACGTAGGCGTGGTAGTGTTGAGAGTGTGTTGGATTGATTATGTTATTCATTTATCTCTCAAACACTTGATTTGACATTGTAATGCTTAAAACTTCGGGGTTATGACCCTTGTGACTTTCATTATGCTTTAGTTTGACTTTTGTATGAAACTTTGGACGTATGCTTTCATATTATTTTATGAAGTTTTATTCATGGTTTGATATTGCTAATATAAATTGTTAAGTCATGTCTTTGATATTGCTTATATTGTTTGCAATTCATGATTTGTTGTTGAATGGTATGGTATTGCTATTATGGGCACAAAGGAAGGTTTATATATGTATATGTCTAGGGTTAAGGGATAAGAAGGGGGAGGTTTTATCATCTTGAGAATATATAAAGGAAAGGAAGATTTGAAAACAATTCTATGATTGAAATGGTATAGGATGAGTTTGGCAAACATATAGAATCAAATGTAGCCTTGAGAGTTGATACAAAATAAGACTTTTTAAAAGAATTGGGGTTTGTACCAAAAGTCAAGTATATTTGGTTTTTCACTGAAACCATATTTTTCTAGGGTAGATTATATCCTAACAAATGTGCTTGCAAACTTTTAAATTTTTTTGAATTTTGTGAAATTTTCTAGGGGTTTCTGAAATTCAGCTGAAATTTCAGAAATGACATGTATCAGTCGACTGCCCTTGGGGCAATCGACTGATGTTTCTGTGGGGTTGTGAATTTCACAGACCAATTGACTGATGTAGGGGCAGTCGACTAGTCTGGTTGTTGGTTGATTTCTGAGGGGGTTTTTCAGAAATAGGATGAGTTCTTTTTGACACTAGGATTAGGATTGCTTGAGGCAATCTTTTTGATGGTGTCAAAGACGGAGAAATTGTGGTGTTAAGTTAAGTTTGGCTTAACTTGGTGTTGTGGAAAATTGAAAATTATGTGGAGGGCATAGGTTAAGGGGGAGATTGCCTCTTGTTTGTTGTTATGTCTATGATTTTCAATTGTTGTTGTTTTACCTAACTTAAACATATTGTCACACATCAAAAAGGGGGAGATTGTTGGGGCAATCAGCCCAAGTATGATCTGAAGGATCATGGGTTTTGATGTGTGTGTCAATATGATTAAGTTAAGGTTTGCTGTTGGTCTAATATATGTATATGAGTGTGCAGGTTTGCAGGTACACATAGAGTTGGTTAGATATCTTTAGGTACAGTGAAGGGTGGCATGGAGGCAAGCCGTGGCTTGTATGCGCATCCGAGGGACTATGGACAAAGCAGAACGATGAGCCGAGGGAAGCGGACTTCGAGGCGTACGTGAAGGATGACATCGAGGCAAGCCGCGGGCTTGTGTGCCATCTGAGGGACGAGGGCCAAAGTCGAAGAGGGCTTGAAGGCAACAGATCTGGCTGCTGAAGCAGAGACGATGAGCCGAGGGATGCGGACTTCGAGGCATGCGTGAAGGATGGCATGGAGGCAAGCAGAGGGTTTGCGTGCGCATCTGAGGGACGGGAGCCGAAGATGAAGAGGGCGTGAAGGCAATAGATCGAGACTGCTGTTTGAGGAGTCAACCAAGTCGTGAGGGTCCGAGTGCTGAGGGATTGTACTCGGGAACTAAGCCGGGAGGGTTCGAATGCGGAGAGAAATGTACTCGGGAAGGGTAACCCTCGGCTTAGGAGTGGACCAGTCGACTACCCTTTGTGGCCAGAATTCGAAAGGTCAGCTATGAATTTCAAATTCTAGTGAGGCCAGTTGACTACCCCAAGGGCAGTCGATTGGTAACGGTCACATTTCAGCCTCGAGCTCTATTTAAGGGAGCTCGTTTCAGGCTATTTCTTCTTGGCGAAACTTACTTGGGAAGAGCTTGTTAGTAGTCTGTATTGCTCAGATTGTGTACAAGGTTTGTGGTGAGGTTTTTCCACCCACAAGGAGCTACGAGAGCTAGCCGGAGGTGCTCCGGGAAATCATCCACCGAAGGATCGGGATCGTCCACCTTACGGACAACCGTGGAGTAGGAGTTTTATCTCCGAACCACGTAAATCGGTGTGTTCCTCTTAGTTTTAGTTTTAGTTTTGTTTATTCCGCTTGCGCACTAACTTTGTAGGAAGAAAAATTGAAGAAAAGCTATTCACCCCCCTTTAGCTTGACAGTCACGGTCCTAACAGCTCTTTCACAATTGCTTATGATGATTATAGAAGTATGTATGTAACGAAATCCACTTTTCCTGAAGAACGTATAGGTTGCATAAGCCAATTCATCTCAAATTCGAGCAATCACGGATATCTGTAACAAATTTAGGGGGGATAACAAGAATAATGAGATACTCTAGTCAGTAAAGAAGAAAATTAATCCTGTCCTCAAGCTGAGAAGAACAACAGGACGTCATCGTTGACCACGGAGACTCGAGGTGGATACGAAGAATAACAACGTGTCACAGCTGCTGACCTAAGGAAGACTTAGAACTACGGTATCAACTCCATGAGATTAAAACAGTCAAGGAAAAAGAACATTAGACGCAAGACCGGGGAGTCCCTGACACAGACACTCCAATGCTCAAGCTAGTTTGTGAGTGGAAAAAACGGAGTGGCAAAATTAGAATGAGTAGAGATATATCATCATCATCATACTAGTATCGTGGAGGAGGGACTCCTATTTATATGCAATGCCCTTGGTGACCCTTTACCGTCAATGTATTATGTATCACATCAGCTAGAAAAAGCTATAATGTTGATAGAATTTCTGTAAAAAATCTGTTGGCCCATGGGCCGACAAAGCTTGTCAGTGATTAGGTCATTGGGATGTGTGGCCAGTCAAGATTGGCCACGTAGGATAAGGCCTATGAGTCTCCTGAGCAACTGGACTCACCATTCTCACAAAGGAGTGCTAGAACGACGTCATACAAATCGCGTCATAATGTAGTCAAGAGTTGTGGCTGGCGAACCTTTTGTCGTGTTCACATGGGGACTCAATGAGAAAATGCCTTGCAAGGGAAGCCCAATTGGCCCAATAAGAAATCTAGAGCACAACCCATTGGGCCGCATTGAACAGGTACTTGATCTGGTTAAAAGGGATATTTGACTGGGTCAAGATAACTAAAAGAGGCAGAGAGAAAAACTGAAGCATGTCTATCGGTCGGCTAGACATGGGTGGGCTGGCTAGCCGATCGGCAATCAACCTTCTTTAACTCCTCGATGACCTTGCTGGGAGTAGGTTGATGGTCAATGGTAAGGACTGCAATATTAAGAAGGTTATGAGTATAGTTACTAAGTAAATCAATTTACTAGAAGTAAGGCTAAGGTAGCTAATCTATTAGCTAGAAGTTAGGGGACCTAGCAGATCAAAATGACTTGCGGCTCGGCTGCTTAAGTGTTAATGTTACCCTAGAGCTAATTATGAGATGATTAACTAGGTAACTTTTTGTATCATATCTTATTAATAAAGATAAAATTTTAATTATTATATTTACTTCATGTTTGTGCCAAATGAATAAGTATAATAATGTCCTTGGATAGTAGATTCTAATCTATATCATTTCAATTGGTTGAATTGATAGTGAGATGATGTAGAGAATACTACTCATAATTATTTCTAGTTAAGTGTTAATATTCAAGGACAATATTAATGCGTTGAGACTAACATGTAGGTCAATTGATGACTTGATCGAACAAGTCATGGATATCGAATATCAAGTTGATATATGGGTATATATTAGAGAATATGTATTGAATTGACCCACCATGAGAAAGTTTCATGGATCGTTATATGAGTGTCATAAATTTTCTCATGGTGACTATTGGTATAAATAATCCTTATACCTGAAGTTACTACGGTTCCCTACATAAGGAGTTGTATACTTTGGTATTGTCAAACGTCATCCGTAATAAGATGGACTATAAAATCGATCACTGGATATGTAACGAATTATGCGGAGAGATATAAGTGATGTAGATGAGATCTATCTCTCCAATATGATGAGAGTGATATCTGTGGGCCTCTTAATCGAGTACGACTACTAAAATACATAGTTATATTCAAATGAGTCAATATGAGATATTAAATTTATTTATTTGAGTCTACTTAAAAATCAAAAAATATAAAAATTAATAAAAAAATGAGACAATCTATAAGAAACTCACTTGGTCAATCAGCGAATGACCGCACATGGCCAATCAACGACTGGCCAAGTGCGTTGATAAGAGTATTATGGTAGATATAATCTAGCGGTTGGAATTGTATATCAGTTAATTATTTTAAAATAATTTTAATGAAATTTAAATAAAGATAACTTGTCAATAATTAAAAATATCTCAATTAATGCTGCAGGTAAAGTCTAGCGAGTCAATGATTTTACCAAATTAATATTGCCGTTGGAATCTTCCCCGTTCGTGTCGGTTTAACAAATTAATGATAGGGGAACGAAAAGTCGTGTTCCGTTCCATTTCAATCCCCGCAGGCATTGAAAATGTCCTCCGTCGAAACGTTTCTAAATTGCTTGGACTACACGTGAAAAATGAACACCTAATTAAGAAAATAATTAATTTTATTATGACATTTTTACATGTCACAATAAAAGATAATTACACTTATTTCATCTGTCTTTATAAAAATAATTTATAATAAATCATTAAAGGATTAAAAAGTGAGAGGAGTTTGACATATATTCAAAAATTAATCTCTACCTCAATATAATAAATCTGTCATCCTCAACTCAATTATACATCCAGATATCTGTTCGAGAGCTCAAGTGTCCTTTAGCTTTTGCTAATTTCTTAATTAAAGAGGTCAACTTTCGAAATTCCAGCATTTTTAAAATTTGTTTATTTTTGTTTTAATGTATTTAACCTAATAAGAAGGGCATGGTTTTAAAAAATTTCGTATGATTTATTTTTAATTTTTAAAATGTCCTAACGATAAGTAAACATGACATCTCGGAGTGTAATCTTGACCTGCTTGCTTGTTTTTGCATGTACCACGGGAATTGACATATGCTAAGTAAGGTCAAGATCAAAGTCCATGTCCACCGTATTTGATATTTATTATTTGTTTTATTTTTATTTTTTAATTATTATTATATATTCAATTTATATCGAATAATTTTAAATATAATAAAATAAGTTGATAAACAATTACAATAAAATATTCGTCAATTTAATATTTTTTAATCAACTATATATCAATTAAATATATTTAAATATTCATCAATTTAATATTTTTGTAATCAATTATATATCCATTAAATAAAATTTGTTTATTAATTTATCGAACAATTTCATTTTTAAATATTTAAAAATTAAAAAAACATCTTAACCTTGGATTGTCCAAATATATGTACTGTTTGTTTATGTTAGAGCTAACACGTTAGTAAAAAATAATTCATTCGTCTCAACATTTTTGTCAATTTATTTTAAGAATTAAGATTAATATAGAAAAAATAAATTATAAAAGTTATTAATTTGAATATCAAAACTAATATGTGGAAAGAATAGATATATTAATTTTATTAGATTTTAACTCCCGTGTCCTCGTATGATAATATTAATATATCAGTGTGTCCCATGATAATGTATTCGAGCCTATACGAAGAAAAGTTGCTATGGTGCCTTGAACGTCTCCACTATTCCAGCGTCAGAATTAATGAATATTAAATTAAAATAATATATGTAAGTATTAAAGTTTTTAAATCGGGTATGTGATTATTATGATATGATCAATTTTAAAATTGATCGATCTAATTTATTAAAAAAATTTATGAGAAATGATCCAACATTCCAAATTTTTTAAATTCTCTAAATATAATATTGCCATGAAAAAATTGAATTTTTATTGGTTAAAAAATTGATCCTGTCGCGAGGCAAGGTGGAAGTCCCCCAAAGACGGGATGGTCTCCCAAATGACACGAGCGTGCTGAGGTGGCACCAACCTGGCTTCGATCTGGCTTCTGCCTGTAAGATAGTGACCGTTAGCAAACCCGTCGGGGAGTTTTCCCGGCAAGGCACTCCAACGGTCAAGTCAGTATCCGCATGAAATATAGTGGAGCAAATGGAAATATGGTGAAAGAGAGAGCTCACGTGCATACCTGCGGAATGAGGAGTGGATGACTTATATAGCCGGGGAGCTGACAACTCTTGTCCGTGTCGACGAAACAAGGATGTAGTACCTGTCAGCTCGTATAAGAGCACCTGAAAGTACTGGGCATGGCGCGGGGTGCTTGGGCAGTACGAAGGTACTGAATCAGCGGGATAACTGCGAAGGGTGTCATAAATGGGCAAGGTGTGTAGTACTCGACATCAAGATCGTACCCCGGATGTAATGTCATAGGACGACGTAGGGACGATCTAGTCCGTAGCCCGAGCATCGACCAGCGGGTCCGAGTGTCAAGGACCGGGTCGGGTAATGGCCAGGGACCGTGGGCCGCCACGCGTCCGACTGAGAGAGTTGAGACGCAGGGTATGCCCTGAGTTGGGGGTCTATGGGGCTATGTCTGTCTGACTTTGTCTTGGTTCTATGAGTTGTCGGGTCCATGGGATGCTGAAGGAGCGTGGGTTGCAACGCGATCGACTGGATTACCCGACCCAGGTTCGGATCGGGGTGCGGGTTTAGGTGACTGAGTTAGGAGACGCTCGGGATCGACCCAACCGACTCTGCTCGGGGTCAGTCGGCGAGCGCCTCGGGGGTTTCTTGGCTAAGGGACTCCCCTGGTGAGGTCGTCGTTGGCCTTTCTGTTGGGATTCGTGGCGCCAGGCTAGCTGGCTGAGCGGACCGAACTACCCATAAGTAAGGCCGGGATCAAAAATTTATCTATTTTTTTATCATTACACCATTCAAGGCAACTGTTAATTTTTTTTATCTTACAATCCAATTAATTTTAGAATAGACAATTGGATTCCATATTTCATTCACAGAGTAAATAAAGTACTAGTGATTATGAGCAATGATAGGGAGAGTAAAAATGGAAGAGTGAAAATCATAATGAATGATGTGGCATGACGTGGCATGACATGACACTTTACATACACACGTTCGATTATCGCTTGGACACCATCGGCGGCCTTCGGCCGCCGTCCCGAATCAAACTATACCCTGGGGGGCACGGTGAACCCGTCAGAGATCGTGCATGTAAGGTGTTAGGACCAAAAGGAATTAGGATATCTCCACAATGACATGATATTGTCCACTTTGGGCCTAAGCCCTCATGGTTTTGCTCTTGGGCTCTCCCCAAAAGGCCTCATGCCAATGGAGATACCATATTCCTTATAAACCAATGATCTTCCCATGTGTTTCTCAATGTGGGACTAAGTTTGCACCTTGCAACCTCTAACAATCCCCCTCGAACAAAGGACCACATGCCCCCACCACAAACAGAAACACTTTCCGTTTAGATGTTTGATCTATCAAGACTTTCTGCCCCTCGGTCCACTTGACCTACTAGAACCACCTAGCCGCAACTAGAACTGGTCCTCTTGACCAAGACACGGGAGCCCACATACCCTTTTATTAAGGCTTAATGTACATGGTTAGATCTGGATGAGCAACCTGGCTCTGATACCATTTGTTACGAGATTAGAACGAAAAAACGGCAACAAGAACAATAGAGAACACACCAGATTTACGTGGAAAATCCTTGACGGGAAAAAACCACGGGCAGAGGAGGAAAAATCACTAAGAACGACGAAATATAAAGTCGGCAACTCTTATATCATAATAAAGTAAAGAGAAGAAGAGAAAAAGAGAGGTAGAGGAAAGAAAGAAGAGATACCCAAATAACTTTCTTGATTGATTGATTCAACTTGTCTATGAGATACACAATTTATAGGGACCTTAGAATACTTAGTCAAATAAAAAATTAATAACAAAACTGTTAATTAACAGATTTATAAAGAATCTGTTAATTAACATATTAATAAGAAAATATCTAATAAATATTAACGGATTAAACAGAATTCGGGTCACCAAATTCTAACAATCTCCACCTTGACGCGAATTCCACAAATCTTCAAATGAACATTCTCCACCTTTTTCACAAAAATCCCACAGGCAAATCTCAACATCTAGCATCAACCAAGTCCAAGTAATGCTTTGTCCTCTCATGAAACATCTGATCCTTCGTGAGGAAAATAACACTCTGACTAT
>JAGFNQ010005901.1:0-47266 GCA_024364735.1 Boesenbergia rotunda
CAGGCTTCTAGATGGACAATCTTCCACGTGGGCCGCCACGCTTCCGACCGGGAACCAATCCAGGCTTCCGAGTGGGCTGACGCTTCCAGTCAGTCGCCAACTCAGGCTTCCAAAGGGAACCAATCTTCTGCGTGGGACGCCACGCATCCGACCGGACACCGCTTCAGGCTTCCGGATGGCCAATCTTCCACGTGGGCCGCCACGCTTCCGACCGGGCGCCAATCCAGGCTTCCGAATGGGCTGACTCTTTCAGTCAATCGCCGACTCAGGCTTCCAAAGGGAGCCAATCTTTTACGTGGAACGCCACGCATCCGACCGGACACCTCTTCAGGCTTCTGGATGGACCAACTTCCACGTGGGCCGCCACCGCTTCCGACTGGGAGCCGAACCAGGCTTCCGAGTGGGCTGACGCTTCCAGTCAGTACCAACTCAGGCTTCCAAAGGGAACCAATCTTCTGCGTGGGACGCCACGCATCCGACCGGACACCGCTTCAGGCTTCTGGATGGACCAATCTTCCACGTGGGCCGCCACGCTTCCGACTGGGAGCCAATCCAGGCTTCCGAGTGGGCTGACGCTTCCAGTCAGTCACCAACTCAGGCTTCCAAAGGGAACCAATCTTCTGCGTGGGACGCCACGCATCCGACCGGACACCGCTTCAGGCTTCGGATGGACCAATCTTCCACGTGGGCCGCCACGCTTCCGACCGGGAGCCGAACCAGGCTTCCGAGTGGGCTGACGCTTTCCAGTCAGTCACCAACTCAGGCTTCCAAAGGGAACCAATCTTCTGCGTGGGACGCCACGCATCCGACCGGACACCGCTTCAGGCTTCCGGATGGCCAATCTTCCACGTGGGCCGCCACGCTTCCGACCGGGACCAATCCAGGCTTCCGATGGGCTGACTCTTTCAGTCAATCGCCGACTCAGGCTTCCAAAGGGAGCCAATCTTTTGCGTGGGACGCCACGCATCCGACCGGACACCGCTTCAGGCTTCTGGATGGACCAATCTTCCACGTGGGCCGCCACGCTTCCGACTGGGAGCCGAACCAGGCTTCCGAGTGGGCTGACGCTTCCAGTCAGTTACCAACTCAGGCTTCCAAAGGGAACCAATCTTCTGCGTGGGACGCCACGCATCCGACCGGACACCGCTTCAGGCTTCCGGATGGGCCAATCTTCCACGTGGGCCGCCACGCTTCCGACTGGGAGCCGAACCAGGCTTCCGAGTGGGCTGACGCTTCCAGTCAGTTACCAACTCAGGCTTCCAAAGGGAACCAATCTTCTGCGTGGACGCCACGCATCCGACCGGACACCGCTTCAGGCTTCCGGATGGACCAATCTTCCACGTGGGCCGCCACGCTTCCGACTGGGAGCCGAACCAGGCTTCCGAGTGGGCTGACGCTTCCAGTCAGTTACCAACTCAGGCTTCCAAAGGGAACCAATCTTCTGCGTGGGACGCCACGCATCCGATCGGACACCGCTTCAGGCTTCTGGATGGACAATCTTCCACGTGGGCCGCCACGCTTCCGACTGGGAGCCGAACCAGGCTTCCGAGTGGGCTGACGCTTCCAGTCAGTTACCAACTCAGGCTTCAAAAGGGAACCAATCTTCTGCGTGGGACGCCACGCATCCGACCGGACACCTTTTCAGGCTTCTGGATGGACCAATCTTCCACGTGGGCCGCCACGCTTCCGACTGGGAGCCGAACCAGGCTTCTGGAGGGTACGACGCGTCAGCCTGCGTCCCGTCCAGGTATGACTTGCCTTGTGTGGCAGACTGATAACTTCGGTCGGGAGAGCCTTTCGTTATAGATAGAATGTTACGTTTTACAAGATTACATCACTCTAGGGCTCTCTGTACATTTGCAAGTGTAGGGAACTCCACGGTCGGTCAAGCCTTTTTCTATGTTCATCCTCCAAGTAGTAAGCGCCTGAATGCAATTTCTCTACTACCTTGAAAGGCCCGCCCCACTGTGGATGTAATTTGTTAACATCACCGACCGGCGTTATACGTTTCCAGACTAGGCCCCCGGCTCGAAACGAGCGCGGCAACACCTTCTGGTCGTATCTTTGTTTCATACGCTGACGGTACATGAACATCCGGGCGGCTGCTTTTTCCCGGACTTCCTCTATGAGGTCAAGCTCTAAGCGCCTCCTTTCGTCATTCCCTTCGTCGTAGCTTATCCGCCGGTCAGATTCACAACCGACCTCGACCGGCACCACCGCTTCGCTGCCGTAGACTAGGTGGAAAGGCGTCTGCCCGGTAGCTTCTCTGGGTGTGGTTCTGTTTGCCCAAAGGACCCCGGGCAGCTGCTCTACCCAGTTGGTTCCTGTATGGTCCAGCTTTGTTTTGAGTCCTCTCAAGATTTCCCGATTGGCGACTTCTGCCTGGCCGTTGCTCTGTGGATACGCCACAGATGTAAAGGCCTGCTGGATGCCGTATGCCGAGCACCACTCTTTGATTTTCTTCCCTTGAAATTGCCGACCGTTGTCAGAAACCAACTTGTGGGGGATCCCGTATCTGCATAAAATGTTTTGCCACAAGAACTTAATCACCGCCTGCTCGGTGATCCGGGCCAGCGCCTCTGCTTCCACCCATTTAGAGAAGTAATCCACCGCGACCAACAAGAACTTCTTCTGGGCGGGTGCGAGCGGAAAGGGACCTACGATATCCATGCCCCATTGATCAAACGGGCAAGAGACAGCAGACGTCTTCATTACTTCGGTCGGCCGGTGCGGCAGGCACTGGTGTTTTTGACATGAGATGCATGTTGCGGCCAGCCGGTCGGCATCCTTCTGCAAAGTTGGCCAATAATACCCGGCCAACAGAGCCTTCCGGGCGGTGGCTCTACCACCCGAATGAGTACTGCATACCCCCATATGGACCTCACGGAGCACATAATCTGCGTCTTCACTGCCAAGGCATTTGAGTAATGGCCGGGCGTGAGCCCATTTATAGAGGACATCTCCGACCATGGTATATTGCACGGCTCTCTTTCTGAGCATCCGAGCCTCCTCCCGGTCGGATGGTACTTCTCCCCTGGTCAAGAATGCAATCAATGGAGTTCTCCAATCGGTCTCCAATTCGATCTCTGCTTGCTGCTCGATTTGCATGACGAATAAGGCATGGCAGGCCGGCCGAGGGACCACCCAAGCTCCAACTGCGCTAGCTAATTTGGCTAGCTCATCCGCTTTCAAGTTGCTTTCCCGAGGGATCTTCTGTAAGAGTACCTCCCTGAAACCCGCCTTCAGCTGTTCATAAGCATCGATGTACTCTTGCAGCCGGCTGCTGTTGACTTCGAAATTACCGGTCAGTTGTTGAATGGCCAGTTGCGAATCTGAGTATAACAACACCCGAGTGGCGCCTACATGCCGGGCGGCTTGCAGACCGGCTAGAAGTGCTTCATATTCAGCTTCATTATTAGTCGCCTTGTGTTCTAGCCGCACGGACAGGTGTAGCCGTTCTTCTTCGGGTGAAACCATGAGAACGTCGATTCCGCTTCCTTGTCGAGAAGATGCCCCATCAACGTACACCTTCCATACGCCCTCGGCTTCGTCGGGATGTCATTCCGTGAGAAAATCGGCTAATGCTTGAGCCTTGATAGCCGGTCGGGGTTGATATTGTATGTCATACTCACTCAGCTCAGTTGTCCATTTGACTAGCCGCCCTGAGGCGTCTGGGTTAGTGAGCACCCGACCCATGTTACTGTTAGTCAATACAGTAATTGGGTGAGATAAGAAGTATGGTCTGAGTCGCCGGGCGGCTAAGAATAGTATGTAGCCCAATTTTTCGAGTGTCGTGTACCGACACTCGGCTCCTTTAAATAAGTGGGCAAAGAAGTACACCGGCCTTTGCTCAGTTTTTTCTTCCCGGGCCAACACCATGCTGCCCGAGTCGGAGGAAGCCGCTAAGTATACATATAAACTCTCATTCGGCTCCGGCCGGGAGAGTGTCGGTAGCTCAGACAGATAAGCTTTCAGCTCCTCGAAGGCCCTGTCACATTCTGCGTCCCACTGAAATTTGGTGGCCCGGCGTAAGGTCTTGAAGAATGGCAGACCCCGTTCGGCTGACCGGGAAATGAACCTTGACAAGGCCGTTATCCGCCCCATCAGCCGTTGAGCGTCTCTGAGATTCCTTGGAGCCGGCATCTCCATGATGGCCTTTACTTTGCCCGGGTTTGCTTCGATTCCCCGCTCGATAACTATATAGCCGAGGAACTTCCCGCTTCGAGCCCCGAATAGACATTTGGCCGGATTAAGCTTCAGGCCAAACCGCCGTAGAGTTCGGCAAGTTTCTTCAATGTCGGGGATTAGTTCTTCCGCTCGGGCAGTCTTGATCAGAATATCGTCGACATATACTTCGACGTTACGCCCCATTTGCGACCGGAACACCTTGTTCATCATTCTTTGGTAGGTGGCGCCCGCATTCTTGAGGCCAAATGGCATGACGGTGTAGCAGTAGGTGCCGTCAGCCGTAACGAAGCTAACCTTCTCCTGATCGGCAGGAGCCAGTGGGACTTGGTGGTATCCCTGGTACGCATCCAGCATTGATATGAACTCGCTGCCGGCCGTCGAGTCTACCATTTGATCAATCCGTGGAAGTGGGTAGCAATCTTTCGGGCATGCGCGATTGAGGTCTCGGAAATCAATGCATACCCACCACTTGTCGTTGGGTTTGGACACCAGCACCACATTGGCCAGCCAGGCCGGGAACTGGACCTCCCGGATGTGTCTTGCCTCCAACAGTTTTTCTACTTCCGCTCGGATGACTTTATTCTGGGCGGCGCTGCAGTCCCTTTTCCGCTGCTTTACTGGCCGCGCACCCGGGTACACGTGCAATTGATGCTCCGCTACCTCCGGCCGGACTCCCTTCAAGTCTTTCGCCGACCAGGCAAATACGTCTTGATTCCGAGCGAGGGAGTCGACTAGGGATTGCTTCAGCTCCTCGGAGAGTCCTGCAGAAATTTGCACTTTGGTATCTTCCCAACCGGGCAAAAGTTGTACCTCTTCTTTGTCCTCCCGCAATTCTGCCCAAGGGGAGGCTTGCACCATGTTGTAGCTGCTATATGCCCGCCTTGCCTTCTGACCTCCCGAGCGGACATCATCAGCATAGCAGCGCCGGGCCACGATCTGATTGCCCTTCACCTCGCCGACCCTGTCGCCGACCGGAAACTTCACCTTGAGGTAGTAGGTGGAGACTACCGCTTTAAATTCATTGAGAGTCGGTCGACCGAGAATGGCATTGTAGGCAGCTGGCGCATCCACAAGCAGAAACGTGGTCCATCGGGTTCTCTTGAGTGACTCCTCTCCAAGTGAGACGGCCAGCCGTATCTGTCCGATCGGCTGTACTTCGTTCCCCGTAAATCCGAATAGGGGCGTAGCCACCAACTCCAGCTGTGACATTTCAATTTGTAACTGATCGAAAGCTCGTTTATATAAGATGTTTACCGAGCTGCCGGTGTCCACAATGGTGCGGTGGACTTCGTAGTTGGCGATGACAGCCGTGATGACCAGTGGGTCGTCGTGCGGCATCTCCAATCCTTGCAAATCCTGCGGACCCCAGCTGATTTAGGGCCCTTGAGCTTGTGAGGTGCTAACTCCGACTTGGTGAATTTCCAGCCGGCGTACCTGTGTCTTTCTGGCTCGGTTGGAATCACCTCCGGTCGGACCGCCAGAAATCACATTGACGCCTCCTCGGACGGCGTTCTGGTGATTCGCTTGATCTTCGTCAAATTCCTCCGCCTCTTCCTGCTCGGGCGGAGGAAACAATTGCCGGGCGGCGGGGGTATCCCGCCTTTGTCCTTGTTGGGCTGTGGCTCCATAACCACGCCCGCGCCCCTGCGGGGTTTGTCGTCCTTGACCCCTGCCGAGTGGGGTCCGAGCTCTGCCGCCTACTCGGCAGTCTTCAGTGTTGTGCGTATTACACTGGTGAAACGCACAATACGGTGCCCATCTGTTGGTCCAATTTCCCTACGCCACCTGCACTTGTTGGGATCTCATTCCCGGCTGATCGGCCGGTCGAGGACTGCGAATCGGTCCTCCTGGTGATCTGTTGTGTTGAGGTGCGGGCTGTGGGCTAACTATAAATTCCTTCCTCCGGGCGGCTTGCGCTTCCTCTACATTGATATACTTAACAGCCTTCCCGAGCAGGCTGTCGAAATCCTTTGGTGGCTTTCTGATCAGGGATCGGAAGAAGTCACCCTCTTGGAGCCCTTGCGAGAAGGCGGTGACCAGTACTTCTGGCGTGGTATTTGGCACCTCTATAGCTACTCCATTGAACCTCTGGATGTAGGCCCGGAGTGATTCTTTCGGACCTTGCTTCAGAGCGAACAAATTGAGGCTGGTCTTATGATGCCTCCGACTGCTTGCAAAATGTTGCAGAAACAGCCGCTTCACTTCTGCGAAACTCCCGACCGATCCACCCGGGAGTCCGTCGAACCATCGTTGAGCCTGCCCGGAGAGGGTTGTCAGGAAAGCGCGGCATTTGACGCCCTCCGGGTATTGGTGCAACAAGGCGGCGCTCTCAAACTTCATGACGTGCTCCTCGGGGTCACTGGCCCCCCGAGTACTCAGGCATGGTGAAGAACCGTAGATGCTTGGGGACAGGATCTCCAAGAATTTGTGGAGAGAAAGGGTTGTGAGTCGGACAGACCGCCGCGGGGCCGGCTAAACCTTTCCCTTTATCTGGGCGCGCTTGATGCGCCAGGCTGGACGCTGAAGCTTCGGTCGGGGCCGAGTGGGCCTCGTTCCGGAAAAATGCTCGGGGAAAATTAGGAACGAAGGGGTCGGGCTGAGCAGCCATACCTTCTGAATTTTCCCGTATAGAGGGCCCAGGGGGCCGGGCCCCTTGACTACCGGTTGGCGGATGCGATTGTTGTGCCTTCTGTGTCCGGACAGTCATTAGCATTTCATACTCTTCTGGCGAAAGAGTAACCGTCAGTGGATTGGGGTTTTCCATTCTTCGCTCTCGATCAGGCAGAATAGCCCTCCTTCTAGCGCCAAATTTGATCCTGTCGCCGAGCGAAGTGGGGCCGCAACCGGATGACGGTAGGTAGATGGATGACCTGGATGCCCTCGCTCAGAATGACTCAGCAAGTGGGGAGGGGGTCCTCCGACCGGATGGAAGAAGACGTAGCCTGGTAGAACTCCGACCGGATGGAAGTAGATGCCGCCTGGTGAACCTCCGACCGGATGACCTAAACTTGTTGGAGAAGATGACCGTTAGCAACCTAGCCGGGAAACATCCCGGCAAGGCCCTCCGACGGTCAAGTCAGTACTCCGATGAACAGGAAAAATAATGGAGCACTGTAGGTGAGCGGCTTCGCGCGCGTACCTGATAATGAGGAGGGGAGGGGCTTATATAGCCGGGGAAAAGGACCAAGTCTGACCTGTGTCAGGATTCTCTGACCTGGTCGGGGAATATTCCAAGATTGTCTGCCCGGTGTCAGATTCTCTGACGGGGTCAGGGAATATTGTATGATTATGTCGACTTATAGCCAACATTCCTTGTCGTATACTGTTTGTCTTATGTGAGGACAAAGACCGGTCTCTGTACGTCTCCGACCGGCGTCGCCTGGCACCAACGGCGTGACAGGGCAGCGTGCCAGGGAGTGTCAGTTCACACGAGTGGTGACAGCCTGTTATCTGCAGCTGGTGCAGGTGTATTTTGTCTTTACCCCAAGGTGGTTCCGAAAGAGTGCCCGAGCGGGCACCGGGACGGCACGCCCGGATGGATATCAAGCATGGGTGTAAATGGCTGCCGGGCGGATGCACTCGGATGAATGAGACGCGTAAGCCCTAATGTGGCCGGGTGAAAATACCCGGATAGATGAGGCGTGTAAGCCTTAATGCGGTCGGCCGGGTTTTACCGGCCGGATGAACCGCTATATTTGTTCTAACCGGCCACCTTGAGTCCGACCGGCCGGCGGAGACCCTGAGCCCGGCCAGGATATTTGTCGAGTTGGCTGCCCGTACAATGACGTGGACCCTGAAGCTGGCCGGGCCGTTTGCCACGTTGGTCGTCCGTACGGTGCCAAAGATAGGGCAGGATCAATATGAAATCTAGATTTCTTATGATTTAGGTTCGTACATACTTAATATGTGGGAAACCTAAACAAAGTATGATTTAGGTTTCAAAATTTAATGGTTTATTTAAGTTTAATATATATATACATGAATATATATCAATCAACATTGTCAAAATTGTATTTTCAATAAGCAACAATGCATATGAGGATGTACAATCGATTAGGAAATGGATTTATTAGAGATGATTTTATTGCTGAAGTTGAACAGTTTGTGAATTTTATTAAGAGTCATCGAGAATGCATGAATGATGCTAAATTACGGTGTACATATAATCATTACAAATGTAGAAATAGAATTTACAATAGAGTCTAGCAATGAGCACTTAGAAACTATTAATATTGATTAGTCAAAAGTTAATGATGATTAAATATTATTATTATTGTTCATCAAGTAAGTTATGTTCTCATATTATTTTATGCTTATATTATCATTTTATTAAACTTTATTATGATGTATTGTAATATTATTTTACAGATAGTATCATGGCAGACCAACGGGCAGTAGCACTTTGTGGTCATATAGTGCTTAGGGTTGTTGGGGACACGTATGCATTTTTTTATTAGTCATAGAAAAATGTATTCATGTACCATTAGAGATGAAGATTTTCTATTATAACGAATTTGTTGTAAGTAAATTTAATATAGTTGGTATTGTATAATATACATTGTTAAGAGAACCGGACCGGACCGTCCGATCGGACCGGTTGGACCGGGAACCGATCGAATTTCCGATCCGGATTAGTGATGAAAATCGGCCTCTTAAAACCTGGATTTGAACCGGTTTGAACCGGTCGGGAACCGGGTGAACCGGTCAATCCGGTGCACCCGGTTTGATTTTAAAAAAATTAAAAAAAAAGTAAAAAATCAGCGTCGCCGCCGACTTTTATAATCAGTAAACCTAATTTAATCACGCGATTTCTCACGTCGCTCTGCCTTCTCTCCGCATCGCCCAACGTCGCCAACGTCGCCGCGCCTCCGCCAGCGTCGCCTGCCTACGCCAGCTTCGTTGCATCGCATCGCCTCCGCCAGCGTCGCCAGCGACCACGTCTCCGCTAGCGTTGCCTACCTCCGCCAGTGTCGCCTGCCTATGCCAACGTCCCCGCATCGCATCGCCTTCGCCAACCGCCGTGCCTTCGCCAGCCACCGAGTCTCCACCAGCGTCCTCGCATCGCGTCGGCTCCACCGGCGTTTCGCTTCTGAAGGTAACCTTAAGTTATGCACGCTAAGTTCTGAAGGTAACCTTAAGCTGGCATCGGCTCCACCGGCTGATCACAGTTGATGCCTTTGATTAATCAATAATCAATTTTATGTATAAAAATTTTTGAACTTCTGACTTCTGAGCAAATTGATTAGCTAAGTTTCATTAATCAATTTTCAATAATCAATTGATTAGCTACTTACAGTTCTGTAACAAATAATATTTTTTTATTTGTTTCATTATGTCAAATGTCAAATGTAAATTCAATTTGTAGATTCAGATATGGATGCTCCAACTTCAAATCAGTCTATAGAAGTAAACAGTATCGTACCTGAAGCTGCAGCTGCCAATCCTGATAGTGAAAACCAATCTTCTTCAAGTGCTTGGCGTGGGAAAATTGATCCAGCATGGAAGTATTTTAATTTGGCAATTGAGAAAGGGAGACCATTATATACATGCTTGCTTTGTTTAAAGCAATACAAAGGTGGAGGGATTAATAGGATGAAGCAACATCTTACAGGAAAAACAGGAAACATAGCTAAATGTATGAAAGCTTCTCATGATGTAAAAGAGGAAATGTTGGCAAGTTTGGAAGAAGTCAAGAAAACTAAGAGTAATGATGATTCTTTGAGCTTTAGTGATGAGACTGAGGAAACATTTGAACAAGAGATTAATCTTAGTCATCCACCATCTAAAGTGCAAGTTGTTGGAGACAAAGGCAAGCAAAAGGCAAAAGTTCGTAGTTACTTTGTAGCAAGATCAACTCAAGGAGGTCAACCAAGTTTGAACAATGCATTTCAAAGCAAGGAGGCATTACATGAAGTTGATTTGAGAGTTGCTAGATGGCTTATTCATGCAAGGATTCCTTTTAATGCAATTCAATCACCTTTCTTTAAAGATGCACTGGATGATATTGCTGGTATTGGACCTGGTTATAAAGGTCCTTCTTATGACAAATTGAGGGTTCATTTATTAGGAGATCTTAAGAAAGAATGTCAACTACTTGTGGATAGTTATCAGAATAAATGGAAAGAAAGTGGTTGCACACTTATGGCTGATGGTTGGACAGATCAAAGATAAAGAACTTTAATTTGATCAATTTTTTGGTATATTGCCGAGTTGGTATGTGCTTTGTTAAGTCTGTTGATGCTTCAGATGTGGTAAAAAATGCCTCTACATTGTGCAAATTATTTGATGAAGTTATTGAATGGATAGGGCCTAGTAATGTAGTGCATGTGGTAACTAACAATGTAGCTAATTATGTAGCGGCCGGGAAACTCATTCATGACAAGTATGAAAGTATTTTTTGGTCTCCTTGTGCTGTCCACTGCTTAAATCTCATTTTGAAAGATATAGGTACTATGCCTCATATTACTAGCCTTGCATCTCGAGTTTCAAAGATATCTTTGTTTACAATCATATGGTGTTCTTGTCTTGGTTAAGAAAAAGGTCTGGTTGGAAGAAAATTGTTCGTCCAGGAGCTATTCGTTTTGCAACTATCTTTCTTACATTGAAAAATATATATAAACACAAGGCAGATTTGCAAGCTTTGGTTGTTGACACACATTTCACTAGGCACAAGTTAGGTAGGAGTGCTAATGGGAAAGCATGCAATAATGCTGAGATGGTGTATGATAGATACACATACCTTCCTCACTAATATCCTTAATATACTAAGTCTCAGCCTGAATTCCTATAACAGGAAATGCTGGTGACCTACAAGGTATACTGGCCGAAATCCACAGATCCCTCATGTCAAATGCAAGAGATACATCACGATATCTAAGAATACGTATAGATATGACAAAATCCGAGACTGTATAGAACTAACTGCATAATAACACAGGGATAAAACAGCAAGTATCACGGCATAATAAACAGGGATAGCGTCTAATCTTACTGCTATCTATAACAGTCTAAGCATAGCAAAATGACAATATCAGATAGATAAGTCAAAGGGTACCCGCCTCCGATGTAGTAGTTCGTATCGAATGAGAACCTCCGTCCAAGAAGTCCAACGCAGATCAATCAATGCCCTGTATCAAAGAATATCGTTTTAGCTATCCTAACAGTTATTAAGTAGCTAAACGCAACCTCAAATCCTAATTAAAATCCATCCTAAGGCAATGATTACTAATAGAACCGAATTCATAGGATCCATAGCCAACCCCAAAAGCTCACAATGGCAGCTTCAAACAAATGGAAATCCAATTCCAATAACTGACCCATATAGATCAAAACACATATAGGAAGACCAACCCAATCACTAACCCATACATAGATCAAAGCATTAGCTCATTACATCACCTTCGATAACCACCAATGACTCCATAAATTTCAAAATGTAGTTTGCATCAAAATCAAATACACATAATAGAATTCACTCCATGAACTCCATACTATCTGAACCAAGAGATTAAGCCAAAACCAATCCAAATTTCCACCCCACACACCCAACAGATTGCTACCGATCAAGACCAGCTTCCACTAGCTTGTATCAAAATCCAAAATTCCCAAAACAAAATGCAACAGCTTCTTCACATGAAGCTCAGCTTGAAACTCTCAGTAAGAGAACCCAAAATCATATCTCTACAACATTCAATCAATAGCCAAGTAAAAATCCAAGAACTAGGTTCACGGTAGAGAAGAGAAACATAGGTAGCAATTGGTTCAAATGAAGAACCTAATCAATTCCAACATCAAGTTCAGTTTACTTATCCTCCCTAATTCTGCAATGATTCAGAAATCACAAATCTCATCCCATATCCAAACTAATACTACATTCTATTATAAACAGAGATTCCAAATTAGAATTAACACTATAAAAATCCCAAAGTCATCATTCAGAGAAATTAGGTAACTCACTAACCTAGCTCCATTTCCATTCAATGATCCCAGAACTCAAACCAATACCCAATCCCACACACTTTCATCCATGATCAAAACAACAAATACCAATTAGATTTCTACTTATCAAAGCATCACAAGAACACATCACACTATAGAAGTTCTCTCTTACAACTCATGACACTAAAACCAATCAGATCAGCCACTCATAGCAAAACCCACCTCCTCTTCCCAAAAACATGCTCACGGCAAGAATACAAATCAAAGTACACCCAACCCTCTCAAAGGAGCTCACGACTCTATTCAAATCAGAGTAAAATTTAGAAAGAAGCAAAGGGAACAAATCTATAAACCACTCTATTAGAGCTAGAAATCCCGTACCTCCACAATAGCTGAATTTCCAGCTTCAAACAACAGGGTTGCTGCTACAAGAGGGCACTGAGCAAACACCAATTGATTCCTATCAAAGATGGCGATTAGGATCGATAGTTCCATCAAACTTATTCATCTGTGTTGATCTAACCTAATCCTTCAGCAAGCTCATCCACGCTCATCCAATCAAAAGAACAATCATTACCTGAACCGGTGCCGACGAACTCCCTTGCTCCAGATCCGATGTTCAGAAATCACACGAAGGCTACCACATCAGCTCCTTCTCCCCCACGAATCTGATCGGGGATGACTTGCTCAGTCGTTGGCGCAACTCGAGCATCTCCTTTTTGGCTCGGATTGCCTGCTCTAGGTCAAGAAGGGGACGGAGACCTCGGTGCCTGCGTGGAGAGGAGAAGAGAAAGAAGGCCGATGTCGACGGGAGGAGAAGCTAGGTCAGGACCGGTGACTTTGGCATGAGCTAAGGGTTCGCGATGGAGCGGAGAGGTCGGCGTCGGGTGAGCTGCGGCTAGGGCATCGCGGAAGAGCACAAGCGATGAGGAGAAATCGGGGTGGCTTAAGTAATGGAGTTTTGCACTTTAGTCCAAAAGTTTAGTTATATCACAAGACTGCCCCTAGGTTTTAAATTTATTTACACATTAGCCCTTGTAAGAAATTTGTTCTAATACAATCTAGTCCTTTCTATTGCTTATATTATACTATCTCAATCCCAAAAATTTTCTCCAAGGGCTCAGAAACTCTAGGAACTTTCCCGAAACATTTTTCCCGAGTGAATAAAAGTATCGGATTTAACATCCTCCCCCACTAATAAAAATTTGGTCCCCAAATTTCATTATTCCTCATACGGCAAACCGTAGCAGCTAAACTTATCCGTACACATCATGAATAACCACTGCGTCCGATACTCTAAGGTTACACCGCTACGGAGCAACTGGAGACATCAATCCAGCGGTTATGATCCAATAACCAGGTACACTGGAACAACCCATCACTCATTACACCTAACCAGGGCACTCAATCATAAGATCATTGGTGCCAAGTTTACACTCCGATTCTCAAACGTAAAACGTTAAATCCAAGAGTATTACTCAAATAATCCCCAGTCAATATCATCCTCTGAATATTACAAGTCCTATCTCCTCCACTAGATCATCAGAAGATAACATATAGTTTAAGAATGGTGCCAATATGTTGTATCAATGTTGCTATCAATTATAAACTTCCTAAATAATCAACCACCGAAAGATCATTTATCCACCAAATGATCTATCAAAAAGCTACATATCCTGTAGTTCCATGTCCACTACTAGAATCCTTAAAATACAACACATCATAGAGATTTGTCCATCTCATCCACCTCTCAACACCAACGAGAAAGTCCACGGTGGTATCAATCTTATCATCCCGTTAACCAATAGATCAACGATGGGGGTACAATAACCGAAATCCAACGGTCATCTTTGACCTGCTGATTAATGTCCAAATCTCACCGGAGATAAGGACACAGCTAACTCCACATCCTCCGCACCCTAGCGAGTCGTACATCCCGATGCACCATCGAGATTATCCAACCACATCCACCCAATCTATGAGTCAAAATCCCTCATAGACTAGCATAGCAACTAGCGAGTCACACCGACCATCGACTCGTAATCCAATACAATCCATGATCAAATCCTCTGAGGTCCTACTCCATAACAAAGAGATAGAGACATGCTACCTCTCAGAAGTATCTAAACATACTCATGGAATAATTCATTTATTTCCCCACGGGTCGTCCTTGATATCATTTAACTAGAGGTCGCCTAGTTGTGTAAGTGATTTGCCTCCACGCAAATCATAAGTCTGTAGATACCTGCTTGGTTATTCAGACCAAGTAAAAGTAGTCACTCATAAATAGTACGGTCTAGAACAACCCAAAATCCTTATCCTCCAATAGGTTGTCGACATATTCAACCTTAGTTGTCCGATTCAACAATCGGGTCTACTAGAGAATTAACATTCTCTGCTCTCAGATCTCATCCGCAACATATCACTAACCGCTCATATGAACGATCACAATTAAGATAGATTGACAACATGTCAATCCAACTAAACCAAGTCTACATATATCTATCCAGTATGAATATATGATCCCACCAAGCTGGGATAGTCTAACCAATCCAAAATCTAATACTGAGTACTAAAGCTAGGATAGTAGTAGAAAGATATACCTTTTGCCGCCTGGAGAAGTCCTGTCGCTGCCAAGTCCCAAATTGCCGTCGCATCGCAACCACGGCTTTAAAAAAATCCATAATGTACTCGGATGAATAACATCAAACCCGAGCTCCGACACCTACCAATTCAGTGTCAGATTTAAATTTCGAGAAATCCACGAATCGATGGTATCCCGCATTCTGGGCTTGATACCAAAAATACCAAAAATAAATTGGTACCAGATAAACACCGTAAATCCCGTAAAACACGTAGGCATCGGAACCTACGCTCTGATACCAAAATAAATTGTCACGCCCCGAGACCCAGGAGCCGCTGATCCAATATAAAATCGGACAGCACCTCCCCTGTCCGGCGGACAATTTACACACACACAATATATAACAATCCACGCAGTTTAAATATTTGCACAACCACGCAGTTTATAGGGCCTCAGGCCTCAGATATAAGCAGAAACTGTAGGATCGATGCACGTGAGAGGGGGGGTGAATCACGTGACTTTTTAAAAAATTAAATCAGAGTGCTTTAAAAAGCGTGCACAGCGGAAATGAAAGAGACGAAAAATAGACACACAAACACGAACGATTTTTACTTCGTTCGGAGCCTTCGGCGACTCCTACTCGAAGGCCCAGGTCCCTCGGACCTTTCCGTTGGGCAATCTACTAAAACTCTCTATCGGTCAACCCCGATAGAGTAGGCGAGTACAAATGAATTGAAAGTGTGACAACCCCACACTTTCAAGTAATTAAGTGCAATAAAGTATTAAAAGAAATTCTTCTTTTTACCGACGTCCGGAGTAGATCGACTCTTTCGGGGCAGCGGGACGTCGTCGGCTCGAAGTGTAGCGTTTCCGGAGCAAGGCGCGAGCGTAGAAGAACTTGAAAGCTTTTGGAAGAAGTGTTGTCTTTGAACCTTGGTCGAGGGGCTCTATTTATAGCCCTGGGGGCGCCCGAAACGTCCGGGGCGCCCCTCTGCGTGGCTGCCGATCCGCAGCCCTCTCGGTCAAGCACTTGATCTCTTTATCTTCGGGATCACCTTTGACTGGGGCGCCCGACGCGCGCGGGGCGCCCGATTTGACCGGTCAAAGCCACATCTCCTTGGCTTCGCGAGGGTGAGCTTCGGCAGTTGGCAGTGAGGTGGCACAGGGGGCGCCCGAGACATGCGGGGCGCCCGACGCGCGCGGCTGTCGGGGTGTTTAACTCTCTGCTGACTTTGGGTTGACTCTGGGGCGCCCGACACATCCGGGGCGCCCTGCTCAGCTACGGCCTCACTCCTTTGAGGCTCTCTGAGCTGCAGAATCATAGTCCTTTGGTCCTGCATCCAGGGTTAGTCCAAAACAAGGCTAGCACAATTTTATATGGACTAAAATAAGATACAATTCTAAGTTAATTAGATCCTGTCTCCCAGACCAGGATCTAACCAGGACTCAACTTAGATCACCTAAATGGGTCTAAGTTGGACCGCGCCTAAAGTCCAAGATTGGACTCGTCCTCACTGGGTCGCTCCTCCAGTGACTTACCTTACTTACCCATTATGCAGCTCTGCTTGACTTCTTGACCCTACCAGGACTTCCTGCCAAGGCTCAACCACCTTGGTCTTCCTGCCAAGTCTCAACCAACTTGGTCTTCAGCCAGTTGTCAGGTCCCGCGGACCCAACTGGACTTTCCGCCAGGACTCAACCATCCTGGACTTCAGCCTGGTGTCTGGTCCTAAGTCTTTCAATTCTGCACACTTGGTAAAGAGGTTAAACACACACAACCCTAACTTTAACCACTTTGTCATACATCAAAACCCGAGTTTGACCGTCAGTGCAAACTGCACCAACAATCTCCCCCTTTTTGATGTAATGACAACCTAGGTTAAAGTTAGAGAAAAACTAGCAGATACATGCAAGTAAATAAGCATGAAGGTACATGGTGCAAAATTAAGTAGCAAACAGAATTAAGTAGCACACAGAATTAAGTAGCAAACAGAATTAAGTGGCAAACAGAATTTTCTAAGCTTTAACCCTACTCTCCCCCTTTGTCATTCATCAAAAAACATACTTATATTAAGTTACGGAGAGTCGGATTCAAAGTTAAGTGATAGGGAATACTAGACTTAGGCAAAATAGATTAAGTAAGATAAAATAGCCTAAGTAAAAAAAAAACTCCCCCTAAATTAATTTTTCAAAACTAACAGATAGTTTTCAACAACATTATTTTTAAATGAATTTGAAATATTTTCAAAGTTTTAAAAAGGAGATTTGCAAGACCCAAAAATACGGATTGTTCAATGTTAAATAGGAATTGCAAGGAACTATTTATTTTGCAAAAGTATTTTGACCTCAACTCCCCCTGGACCAAGTAATGATTGTGGTCCCTTTTCATATGTCTAACTCTAGTTACTGACTAACTATCTAGATGATAGTAGTGTTCACTGAGTTAGTCAAGTCAAGTAATAATGTCTAGCTCAGCTTTTAAGGCAAGACTACTTGACATGATCACTGTAACGTTGGTATTTTACGCCCAGACTTACTGTGATGCACTGACTTTAAGCATTCGGAAGTCCAGGCAGAGTCCTATGCATCTCACAACCGTTCTATGTTTTTGCAAGCACAAACAAGTTAATCTTAATGTGTTTTGTGAGATGCGGCTACCTAAAACTATAGGTTCATGCAATTCTAGGGGACAGAGCCTAGGCTAAGTCTGCCAGTTTTGAAAATCAAATTTTTAAATACAATAAAGTTCTTGAAAATCAAGTTTGAAAAGTCCGTGTTTAAGTTTAATTTTGAAAAGCAATAAACTTTTTGAAAAACCAGTTTTAAAAAAATCCATGTTTTTAAAACCAAAATTCAACTTAAGTTTATCAGGTCATTCCTAGTCTATAACACACATTCCTATTAACCTTCTTAAGTTGCTAAATTCAGATTCAGGAAGTGGTTTGGTAAATATATCAGCTAGGTTAGACTTAGATTCAACATGGTTAAGTTCAATTTCTCCTTTATTTACATGATCTCTGACAGAATGGTGTTTGATTTCTATATGTTTGGTCCTAGAGTGGTGGATTGGGTTTTTGGTTAAATTGATTGAACTTAGGTTATCTATATAAATTTTGACTTTCTTAAAATCTAAGTTAAAATCTTTTAAGGTATGCATCATCCAGAGTAGTTGGGCTACACATTCACCCATTGCTATATACTCAGCTTCAGTGGTGGATAGGGCAATACAATGTTGTTTTCTACTGAACCAACTAACTAGTGAGGGTCCTAGAAGTTGGCATCCACCGCTGGTACTTTTTCTGTCTAACTTACAGCCAGCATAATCTGAGTCAGAAAATCCAATAGTTCAAACTGGGCTGTTCTAGGGTACCAAATTCCTAAATTTTTTGTCCCTTTGAGATACCTAAATATCCTTTTAACTAGGGTTAGATGTGATTCTTTAGCACATGTTTGATACCTAGCACACATACTAACTGCAAAGAGAATATCAGGTCGACTTGCAGTTAGGTAAAGTAAGCTACCTATAGCACTTCTATAATACTTGAGGTCAACAGGTTTGCCATTTGTGTCACTATCTATAGTTTGATTGGTAGCCATAGGTGTCTTAATTTCTTTAGCACTATCCATTCCAAATTTTTAAGTAATTCTTTAGTGTATTTTTGTTGATAGACAAAAGTACCCTCACTAGTCTGTTTTATTTGTAGCCCTAAGAAGAAAGTTAGTTGACCTACTAAACTCATTTCAAATTCAGTTTCCATTATCTTTGTGAATTCTTGTAAAAAGTCTGAGTTGGTTGAGCCAAATACTATATCATCTACATATACTTGGGCTACAAAAATATCATTTTTTAGGGTTTTGACAAATAGTGTTGGGTCAATTTTGCCTTGGTTAAAACCTTTTGAAACTAAGTAGTTAGACAGTCTTTCATACCAGGCCCTAGGTGCTTGCTTAAGTCCATATAGGGCTTTCTTAAGTCTAAAGACATAGTCAGGGTGTTCTAAGCTTTCAAAACCAGGAGGTTGACCTACATAAACCTCTTCTTTAATTAGGCCATTTAGGAAGGCTGACTTAACATCCATTTGATAGAGCTTAAATCCCTTATGGGCTACATAACTTAAGAGCATTCTAATGGATTCAAGTCTGGCTACAGGGGCATAGGTTTCATCATAATCAAGACCTTCTACTTGGCTAAACCCCTTAGCTACTAGCCTAGCCTTATTCCTAACTGTTTCTCCTTGTTCGTTAAGTTTATTCCTAAAGACCCATTTAGTTTCAATAAATTTCTTGCCTTTAGGTAGGGGTACTAAGTCCCAGACTTGACTACGTTCAAATTGGGATAACTCTTCCTGCATGGCTATGATCCAATCAGGGTCAAGTAAGGACTCTTCTATAGACTTGGGTTCAATTTTTGAAATCAATGCAATTTGACTAAGGTTCCTAAAGGCTGATCTAGTCTGAACCCTTAGTTCTGGATTACCTAAGATTTGATTAGTTGGGTGGTCTGAGCTAACTCGTACAGTTCTGGGTTGGTTAGGTTCAGTTTCAGGTGTGGGTTCAGTTAGATCATCGTTTTGGTCCTCAATTGGCCTTTCATCAGGGTCAGTACTGGATCTAACAAAGTCAATTGGTTGGTAGGTGGTTTGATCAGAGTTATTTGGGTCAGATTTTTCATCAAATTTTACATTTGTAGTTTCTTCAATTTTTGGGTAGTCTTGTTATAAACTCTATAGGCTCTACTGGTAAGGGAATAACCTACAATGATACCTTCCTCAACCTTAGAAGTAAATTTTCCTAAGTGTTCTCTAGTATTTAAGATATAGACTTTACATCCAAATACTTTAAGGTATTTAATGTTAGGTTGTTTGTTATAATAGATTTCAAAAGAGGTCTTTCCTAGGTTTTTAATTAGAGTTATTCTGTTTTGTACATAACAAGCTGTACTAACAGCCTCAGCCCAAAGATATTTAGGTAAGTTGTATTCATTAAGCATTGTTCTAGCTGCTTCTTGTAGTGTTCTATTTTTTCTTTCTACAATTCCATTTTGTTGAGGTGTTTTAGGGCAAGAGAATTCGTGATGGTAGCCCTTTTCTAGACAAAATTGATTAAATTTATGATTTTTGAATTCTCCGCCATTATCGCTCCTAAATCTTTTGATTTTAACCCCCTTTTCATTTTCCGTTAATTTACAAAATTGAGTGAGTGTATCAAAAGTTTCATCTTTATTTTTTAAGAATTTTACCCAGGTAAATCTTGAATAGTCATCGATAATTACAAGGCAGTATAGGTTCCCACTAATTGATTTAACCCCATGTGAGTCAAATAGGTCTAAGTGAATTAATTCCAGAATTGACTTGGTTTGAGTTTGATTAGTTGGTTTGTGGGTTGACCTAGTTTGTTTTCCTTGTTGACAAGCATTACATAAGGTTGACTCAAGGTTAGATAACTTTGGTAGGCCTCTAACTAAACCATTTAGTTTAGGTAGTTTTCTGAAGTGAGTGTGTGAAAGTCTCCTATGCCAGAGCCAAGTCTCATCCTTATGGGTTAAGAGGCAGTTTTCTAAGGGACAGGTTAACTTAATTTCATAAATGTTATTGTGCCTAAGTCCTCTAAGTGTGATGTTTGGGTTGTCATTGTGTTTGATCAAACATTCATTGGATAGGAACCTAACCTTATAACCAGTGTCACACAATTGGCTAATGCTTAGTAAATTGAAGTTGAAATTTTCAACAAGTAATACATTTGTTATTATGAAATCTGACTCAAGTTCAATATTGCCTAGGCCAATTACCTTAAGTTTACCGTTGTTTCCAAAAGCAACAGTCCCTAGTCTTTTGTACTTGAGTTCTGTAAATTTGGTGGGATCCCCAGTCATGTGTCTGGAGCATCCACTGTCAATGATCCATTTATTTTCCTACAGTTAAGTAAACGGTTTAGACCTAGGTTGAGTTTTTTGAAAAAAATCTAAAAAGATTTAAACACTTGAGTTTGAATTTTAAATTTGAGTTATGTTAAGCTTGACTTTGAATTTGATTTTTAATTTTAATTTTAATTTTAATTTGAACTTTAATTTGAATTTGAATTTTAATTTTAATTTGAATTTGAATTTGAATTTTAATTTTAATTTGAATTTGAATTTGAATTTTAATTTGAATTTTAATTTTAATTTTAATTTTAATTTTAATTTGAATTTGAATTTTAATTTTAATTTGAATTTGAATTTTAATTTTAATTTGAATTTGAATTTGAATTTTAATTTTAATTTGAATTTTAATTTGAATTTGAATTTTAATTTTAATTTGAATTTGAATTTGAATTTGAATTTTAATTTTAATTTGAATTTTAATTTGAATTTGAATTTTAATTTAATTTGAATTTTAATTTTAATTTGAATTTTAATTTGAATTTGAATTTTAATTTTAATTTTAATTTGAATTTTAATTTTAATTTGAATTTTAATTTTAATTTGAATTATCAATAATTTAAATTTGGTTATCCTTATTCATCTCACTCGGTCTAAGTTATCAATCAAGGGAGTCCTATGATTTTGTGAGATGGTTTTGAGTTTGATTAGAAAAGTTAATTTGACCTTGTGTTAGATCCAAGTTTAACAAGTAGTAATTTAAAAGTACACTTCAATAATTGGCTTCCAGGCCATGGCGAGGCACAGTGGCCTTCTTTGGCCGAAGCCTTATTGGAGCAACAACCATTTTCTAGTCAAAGCCGCTTAAAGAAGTTGAACTTTTAACTTACTCATTGAAAACCTTGGTACTAAATAGTACAAGATTCAAATTAACTTTGAAGCTAATCCTAAGTGCCCACCTGGGCAGAGGCTGATTTTAAGGTGCCAACTAGTTTGGAGCCTCCTCCTAAATTGTAGACTGGGTGTCTAGGGTCAATGTAATGGATGTCCCTTTTTGGGACATAAAATTGATTCTGACCTACTTGCTTTGTTAGATAAGCTTTCGGAACCCACGCTTTTCGTTGATTTTTGCGGGGGTGGATAAAGGAGATAAAGGATCTTTGGTTCGATCTTGATTTATATCCTATCCCAGATTTGTTGTACATGCCCTTTTGTGATCCAAGAATAAGGTCAAGGTTCTTGGATCGGGTTGTGAAAGTTGCTAGTAGATCCTTAAGTTTTAGGACTTCGCCCTTTAGGGTTGAGTTTTCAGTTTCAATCTCAATTAATTTTTGATTTTGAGTTTGTTCAGTTAATGTTCTAGTATTAATTAATTGCTCCTTAAGGTCTTGATTTTCCTTAAGGAGCTGGTCATTTCTAGATTCAGTTTCAAGCAATTTTTTATTTAAAACAGAAATAATTTTAAAGAACTTTTCATTTACTGAATCTAAATATACCTTTGTAGAGCCGTCTGAAAATAGTCCGATCTCTTGGCTCGACTCGTATTCGGAATCCTCGTCTTGATCTGAGTTTGATTCTGGTCCGGTTGCCATCAGTGCGAGGTAGCTTGCGTTCTTTTGATGTTCATCGTCGGAATCGTCCGAGCTTTCATCCCATGTGGCTTGAAGAGCCTTCTTCTTTTTGTTCTTAGTGGGTTGGTCCTCTTTCTTGTAAGGGCATTCATGTTTGAAGTGCCCTTTTCTGTTACAGCCGAAGCAGATCATTTTGCTTTTACCTTCAGTGCTGTAGGGCTTCACTACCTTTTGAATATCTTTCTTTGAAAATTTGTTCTTCCTTCTGGTGAACATTTTTCTTACCAAGTTCACCAGTTGTTCTTCTTCATCAGAGCCTGACTCATCTTCAGGTTCTTCTTGGACTTTTCTCTTTGATTTGGCTTCCTTTGGTGAACCTGCAAATAAAGCTAGCCCTTTCTCGGCCTTGGCGTTAGTCTGTTCGTGCAGTTCTAATTCACAAAACAATTCATCTAAATTAATTTTAGAAAGGTTCCTAGAAATTTTATAAGCATCTATAATAGATGCCCATAGTGAATTTCTAGGGAATGCATTTAAAGCGTACCTTATGATGTCCCGGTTCTCCTGTTTGTGCCCGATCATGTGGAGTCCATTCAGTATGTCCTTGATCCGGGCGTGGAGTTGACTTGCAGATTCTCCTTCCTGCATTTTTATATTAAATAACTTATTTAAAAGTAAATCCCTTTTTGTTACCTTGGCATCAGAGGTGCCTTCATGTAGTTCAATTAATTTGTCCCATAGCTCCTTTGCTGAGTCAGTTGGTCCAATTCTGTTTAGCTCCTCTTTGGTAAGTCCGCACTGGAGGGTGTTCTGGGCTTTGAACTCGGTCTGAGCCTTTTTCTTCATCTCCGAGTTCCATCTGTCGGGCCTAAGTGGAGCATTATTTCCCTCATCCATTGGCGGTGTGTAACCTGTTTGAACTGCAAACCACTGATCCATGTCGGTCTTCAGATAAACCTCCATCCTTCTCTTCCAGTAGGGAAAGTCTTCCCCATTAAAGAGAGGAGGGCGGGCAGTGCTATAGCCTTCACCTTGAGCCATCTGAAATAGACTACACAAAAACTTGTCCCAAGACTAAGTCTTGGATTAGTAGTGTGGTAGAAATAGGAGAAGAGAGAGAAAAAGTGACTCGAAATGGTGTTGCACCAAATTCGAGTAAAATCAAACGAACGGAAAAAATAATCCAAATCTAGGCAACAATACCTAATTTAGATCAAGTGTAGCGAAAAACCAAAACTTGAAAAAAAACTGGATTTCCCCCGGCTCTTATGGTGGTTGCACCGATACAGAGCGAACTTGGCTCTGATACCACTTGTAGGATCGATGCACGTGAGAGGGGGGGGTGAATCACGTGACTTTTTAAAAAATTAAATCAGAGTGCTTTAAAAAGCGTGCACAGCGGAAATGAAAGAGACGAAAAACAAACACACAAACACGAACGATTTTTACTTCGTTCGGAGCCTTCGGCGACTCCTACTCGAAGGCCCAGGTCCCTCGGACCTTTCCGTTGGGCAATCTACTAAAACTCTCTATCGGTCAACCCCGATAGAGTAGGCGAGTACAAATGAATTGAAAGTGTGACAACCCCACACTTTCAAGTAATTAAGTGCAATAAAGTATTAAAAGAAATTCTTCTTTTTACCGACGTCCGGAGTAGGTCGACTCTTTCGGGGCAGCGGGACGTCGTCGGCTCGAAGTGTAGCGTTTCCGGAGCAAGGCGCGAGCGTAGAAGAACTTGAAAGCTTTGGAAGAAGTGTTGTCTTTGAACCTTGGTCGAGGGGCTCTATTTATAGCCCTGGGGGCGCCCGAAACGTCCGGGGCGCCCCTCTGCGTGGCTGCCGATCCGCAGCCCTCTCGGTCAAGCACTTGATCTCTTTATCTTCGGGATCACCTTTGACTGGGGCGCCCGACGCGCGCGGGGCGCCCGATTTGACCGGTCAAAGCCACATCTCCTTGGCTTCGCGAGGGTGAGCTTCGGCAGTTGGCAGTGAGGTGGCACAGGGGGCGCCCGAGACATGCGGGGCGCCCGACGCGCGCGGCTGTCGGGGCGTTTACCTCTCTGCTGACTTTGGGTTGACTCTGGGGCGCCCGACACATCCGGGGCGCCCTGCTCAGCTACGGCCTCACTCCTTTGAGGCTCTCTGAGCTGCAGAATCATAGTCCTTTGGTCCTGCATCCAGGGTTAGTCCAAAACAAGGCTAGCACAATTTTATATGGACTAAAATAAGATACAATTCTAAGTTAATTAGATCCTGTCTCCCAGACCAGGATCTAACCAGGACTCAACTTAGATCACCTAAATGGGTCTAAGTTGGACCGCGCCTAAAGTCCAAGATTGGACTCGTCCTCACTGGGTCGCTCCTCCAGTGACTTACCTTACTTACCCATTATGCAGCTCTGCTTGACTTCTTGACCCTACCAGGACTTCCTGCCAAGGCTCAACCACCTTGGTCTTCCTGCCAAGTCTCAACCAACTTGGTCTTCAGCCAGTTGTCAGGTCCCGCGGACCCAACTGGACTTTCCGCCAGGACTCAACCATCCTGGACTTCAGCCTGGTGTCTGGTCCTAAGTCTTTCAATTCTGCACACTTGGTAAAGAGGTTAAACACACACAACCCTAACTTTAACCACTTTGTCATACATCAAAACCCGAGTTTGACCGTCAGTGCAAACTGCACCAACAAAAACAACAGTTATATGATTATAACTATCGAAAAACTAAATCCGAACTCACCTGAGCTGCCAGGGGGCAGGAACAAAACCAAAACCAATCGAAGTCCAACATAGGACTCAAAAGTACAATGCCATCAAATAAAACGTGCATACATGTTTAAAAACCTAATAGCGGAAGCATAGTAAATACTACAGGGTCCATAAATGAAACAACGGAAAACCCAAAATCAAAAAGAGCTCCTCTGGAGCTGGGGACTGGCGGCTCGGGATCTCCTCGCAGACATCAACCTGAAATAAACATATATGGCAACGGGGTGAGTCCATAACTCAGCGAATACCCAACAGATATGCATAGAAGGTTATACAACAATAAGAGTTCAGCTAAAACAGTCTCATATCAACAAGAGGGAAAGACTGGAACTGAAAATACTGGGTAAGTACATACCTGAATCCATCTAACCTGTACAGAGGGTAAGAAATACCAAAAGAAAAACCAATAGACATATAAGCTCATATACAAGTCTCCAGAATATGCGATGTCAAACAAGTGCAGCAAATAAGTGCAGCAAACAATGCACGATGCAAAGTATGCACATGGTGCAATGACATGTGTCACCCCCTAGTCCCAGTCAGGATATCGTCCACGACGTCCGCGTGGGTAGAGCTGTGACAACCTGTACCCAGTCAGGACATGGTCCACAACGTCCGCGTGGGTCAGCATGCAATAATGCAAGGATGGTGCATGCCCCAAACATATAAAGCACTCTGATGCAATGACATGTGCCACCCCCTAGTCCCAGTCAGGATCGTCCACAACGTCCGCGTGGGTAGAGCTGTGACAACCTGTACCCAGTCAGGACATCGTCCACAACGTCCGCGTGGGTCAGCATGCAATAATGCTGAGATGGTGTATGATAGATACACATACCTCCTCCTAATATCCATATACTAAGTCTCAGCTGAATCTATAACAGGAAATGCTGGTGACCTACAAGGTATACTGGCCGAAATCCACAATCCCTCATGTCAAATGCAGAGAATACATCACGATATCTAAGAATACGTATAGATATGACAAAACCGAGACTGTATAGAACTAACTGCATAATAACACAGGGATAAAACAGCAAGTATCACGGCATAATAAACAGGGATAGCGTCTAATCTTACTGCTATCTATAACAGTCTAGCATAGCAAAATGACAATATCAGATAGATAAGTCAAAGGGTACCCGCCTCCGATGTAGTAGTTCGTATCGAATGAGAACCTCCGTCCAAGAAGTCCAACGCAGATCAATCAATGCCCTGTATCAAAGAATATCGTTTTAGCTATCCTAACAGTTATTAAATAGCTAAACGCAACCTCAAATCCTAATTAAAATCCATCCTAAGGCAATGATTACTAATAGAACCGAATTCATAGGATCCATAGCCAACCCCAAAAGCTCACAATGGCAGCTTCAAACAAATGGAAATCCAATTCCAATAACTGACCCATATAGATCAAAACACATATAGGAAGACCAACCCAATCACTAACCCATACATAGATCAAAGCATTAGCTCATTACATCACCTTCGATAACCACCAATGACTCCATAAATTTCAAAATGTAGTTTGCATCAAAATCAAATACACATAATAGAATTCACTCCATGAACACCATACTATCTGAACCAAGAGATTAAGCCAAAACCAATCCAAATTTCCACCCCACACACCCAACAGATTGCTACCGATCAAGACCAGCTTCCACTAGCTTGTATCAAAATCCAAAATTCCCAAAACAAAATGCCACAGCTTCTTCACATGAAGCTCAGCTTGAAACTCTCAGTAAGAGAACCCAAAAACATATCTCTACAACATTCAATCAATAGCCAAGTAAAAATCCAAGAACTAGGTTCACGGTACAGAAGAGAAACATAGGTAGCAATTAGTTCAAATGAAGAACCTAATCAATTCCAACATCAAGTTCAGTTTACTTATCCTCCCTAATTCTGCAATGATTCAGAAATCACAAATCTCATCCCATATCCAAACTAATACAACATTCTATTATAAACAGAGATTCCAAATTAGAATTAACACTATAAAAATCCCAAAGTCATCATTCAGAGAAATTAGGTAACTCACTAACCTAGCTCCATTTCCATTCAATGATCCCAGAACTCAAACCAATACCCAGTCCCACACACTTTCATCCATGATCAAAACAACAAATACCAATTAGATTTCTACTTATCAAAGCATCACAAGAACACATCACACTATAGAAGTTCTCTCTTACAACTCATGACACTAAAACCAATCAGATTAGCCACTCATAGCAAAACCCACCTCCTCTTCCCAAAAACATGCTCACGGCAAGAATACAAATCAAAGTACACCCAACCCTCTCAAAGGAGCTCACGACTCTATTCAAATCAGAGTAAAATTTAGAAAGAAGCAAAGGGAACAAATCTATAAACCACTCTATTAGAGCTAGAAATCCCGTACCTCCACAACCGCTGAATTTCCAGCTTCAAACAACAGGGTTGCTGCTACAAGAGGGCACTGAGCAAACACCAATTGATTCCTATCAAAGATGGCGATTAGGATCGATAGTTCCATCAAACTTATTCATCTGTGTTGATCTATCCTAATCCTTCAGCAAGCTCATCCACGCTCATCCAATCAAAAGAACAATCATTACCTGAACCGGTGCCGACGAACTCCCTTGCTCCAGATCCGATGTTCAGAAATCACACGAAGGCTACCACATCAGCTCCTTCTCCCCCACGAATCTGATCGGGGATGACTTGCTCAGTCGTTGGCGCAACTCGAGCATCTCCTTTTGGCTCGGATTGCCTGCTCTAGGTCAAGAAGGGGACGGAGACCTCGGTGCGTGCGTGGAGAGGAGAAGAGAAAGAAGGCCGATGTCGACGGGAGGAGAAGCTAGGTCAGGACCGGTGACTTTGGCATGAGCTAAGGGTTCGCGATGGAGCGGAGAGGTCGGCGTCGGGTGAGCTGCAGCTAGGGCATCGCGGAAGAGCACAAGTGATGAGGAGAAATCGGGGTGGCTTAAGTAATGGAGTTTTGCACTTTAGTCCAAAAGTTTAGTTATATCACAAGACTGCCCCTAGGTTTTAAATTTATTTACACATTAGCCCTTGTAAGAAATTTGTTCTAATACAATCTAGTCCTTTCTAATGCTTATATTATACTATCTAAATCCCAAAAATTTTCTCCAAGGGCTCAGAAACTCTAGGAACTTTCCCGAAACATTTTTCCCGAGTGAATAAAAGTATCGGATTTATCAAGAACCGTGGACAGCTTCGGTAGTCCAAAACCGGGGCGTTCTTAAGGTGCTCATCCCTTGGACCCATACTTCGGTCCGGTACAAGCCCATACATAAAGTAAAAATACTTTTCATGCTTCATCATTCATAAGCCATTCATGGCATCTTTAACATAGCATAACTTGTTACGGCCCGGCCCGTCTACCGGCCCATTTACCGGTCCTCACGACCGTCGTACCGTCGACCATCGACCGTGCCGTTTAGCATATTTATGCCTTAAAGACATAAGCATCATCTTTCATTCATTCATCATACTTAAACTTCATTCATCATTTTCATTCATAACATGACATATCATTCATAAACATGGCATATCATTCGTGAACATGACATATCATTCATAAACATGGCATATCATTCGTAAACATGGCATATCATTCTTAAACATGGCATATCATTCATAAACATGGCATATCATTCGTAAACATGGCATATCATTCATAAACATGGCATAACATGGCATATCATTCATAAACATGGCATAACATGGCATATCATTCATAAACATGGCATATCATTCATAAACATGGCATATCATTCATATCATGAACCTAACATATCATAGCATCATTTTTATCGTGATCATAACCCTATCATTCTTAGCATGACATCATTCATATCCTGAACATAAACTTATCGTACTTATCATGGCAACACATAAACATGTACTTGAAGTTAAAGGCTCAACCCTACCCTTGGGTCCTTGAGGTTGGCCGAAACATATGGGGTCTCTAGGGTAATCCAAAAATTCCCAGAAATTATACTTACCCTCCACACATCATAAGGGAACATAAATTACCATTATCAAGATTTTTGGCTTAATTATAGACCTTTAAATCATGGTGGCCGAAACCCTTATACTTAGGGTTCTTAGTTTTGTTTCTTTCATGTTGGCCGAAACCCTGGGGTGTCCTAGGGTACTCCAAAAATTCCCAAAAATTATAATTAACCTCTACACATCATAAGGGAACATAAAATAACATTATCATGATTTTTAACATATTTATAGACATTTAAATCATGGTGGCCGAAACCCATAAACATAGGGACCTTGGTTTTGTCCCTTTCCTGTTGGCCGAATCCCTAGAGTGTCCTAGGGTACTCCAAAAATTCCCAAAAATTTTACTTAACCTCTACACATCATAAGGGAACATAAAATAACATTATCATGATTTTTAACATATTTATAGACATTTAAATCATGGTGGCCGAAACCCATAAACATAGGGACCTTGGTTTTGTCCCTCTCCTGTTGGCCGAATCCCTAGAGTGTCCTAGGGTACTCCAAAAATTCCCAAAAATTATACTTAACTTCTAAACATCATAAGGGAACATAAAATAACATTATCATGATTTTTAACATATTTATAGACATTTAAATCATGGTGGCCGAAACCCATAAACATAGGGACCTTGGTTTTGTCCCTTTCATGTTGGCCGAAACCCTAGAGTGTCCTAGGGTACTCCAAAAATTCCCAAAAATTATACTTAACTTCTAAACATCATAAGGGAACATCAAATAACATTATCATGATTTTTAACATATTTATAGACATTTAAATCATGGTGGCCGAAACCCATAAACATAGGGACCCTGGTTTTGTCCCTTTCATGTTGGCCGAAACCCTAGAGTGTCCTAGGATACTCCAAAAATTCCAAAAAATTATACTTAACTTCTAAACATCATAAGGGAACATCAAATAACATTATCATGATTTTTAACATATTTATATACATTTAAATCATGGTGGCCGTAACCCATAAACATAGGGACCCTGGTTTTGTCCCTTTCATGTTGGCCGAAACCCTAGAGTGTCCTAGGGTACTCCAAAAATTCCCAAGAATTATATATACTTACTAAACATCATAAGGGAACATCAAATAACATTATCATGATTTTTTACATATTTATAGGCTTTTAAATCATGCTGGCCAAAATCCATAAACTTAGGGACCTTGGTTTTTCTTTCCTTTCAACATCACATCCAAAAACTAACCCATATATCATACTAAAAATCATGGAAATCTTAGATAACTATTATACCACAGGTGAGGGAGTCTTACCTTGGGTTTTCTAAATTTTTAGACCTTGGATGGAGAGAAGGAAGAAGACTTGATGTCTCTTGACCACACCTAGTCCTTGAATCCTTGTAAGAACTTAGATCTTGGGTGATGGAGCCTTGGTGGAAGCTTTTCCAAGGGGAAACTCTTCCTTAGAGTTTCGGCTAGAATGAGGAGGGAGGAGGGGAGCAAATGCACTTGATGATGAAGAGAAGTAACCCCCCAAACCCCCTCTTTATAGCTCCTTTAAAGAGGCAAATGAAGAGTTTTCTATGGCCCTTCATCTTCTTCTACTACTTAACCATCATTCACTTCCTTTCCTCATAAGAATTCCATGCTAGGTGAGTTGGTTAAAGCATTCTTGATTGTACAAGAGGTCCAAGGTTCAATCCTTGGCTCATGCATCTTTATTTTTATTTTATTTTTATTTCATTTATTTTATTATTTCTATTTCCTAAATTCCGAAAATCCCTCTAAAGTCACCCATAATTATGCCAATATTCCTAAATAAAATTCTTTTATATTTGTATTAATTTTACCTAATTTATATTAATTTTACCTAATTAATATCCATTTTTGGAGCCCATTTAAAGCTCATTGGTACTTAGTTTTCTCAATTTAAATGAGAAAACATGGATTTTCTAGGCCAAAGTTCTCCTTAATATTTCTAGGTCCCTTGGACAATTATTTTAACATGCTTAATATTTTAAGCAAATATTAAGAGAATTTTTCGGGTCGTTACATACATGTTATCTAACACGTCACTTGAGTGTGCAGAGTAAAAAGCCCTAGCGAAGGACTGCTAGGCACTGGCGAAGGAATGCCAGAGTAAAAAGCCCTAGCGAAGGACTGCTAGGCACTGGCGAAGGAATGCCAGAGTGAAAAGCCCTAGCGAAGGACTTCTAGGCACTGGCGAAGGAATGCCAGAGTGAGAAGCCCTAGAGAAGGAATGCTAGGCACCGGGCGAAGGACAGCTCGGCATCCAAGACCTGGCAAAGGACCTTCAGGCAAAAGTCCAACCAGAGGAAAGGTTGGCATCAGGTACACTCTCCCGAGAGGAGTAGGTGAGGACGCGTTCCCCGTCGAGGGAACAGTAGGCGTCGGTTCGACAGAACCAAGACAGCTAAGGCTGTATAATCTAATATTTTATTGTTTTATTGTGTTTTGGACTAACCTTGGATACAGGACCGAAGGAACGTGTGTCTGCAGCTCAGAAAGCCTCAAAGGAAAGAGGCAACAGCTGACCAGGGCGCCCGGAGTGTCCCGGGCGCCCCCAAGGTGAACACAAAACACAAGAAAGCAAGATGGGCTTCGACAGTACAAATCCCGGGCGCCCCCGTGTTCCCGGGCGCCCCCGCTGCACCCGGGCGCCCCCGCTGCACCCGGGCGCCCCCATGCGCAAAGCCTCGAACCAGAAGCCAGCGAAGCGAAGGAATAAAACATTGACCCAGTCAACCCGGGCGCCCCGAGCGCTCCGGGCGCCCCTGTCAAAGCGGATCCCGAAGATAAAGGGATCAGACGCTGACCGAGGAATTGGCGGATCAAATGCCACGTGGGGGGCGCCCCCGACGTCCCGGGCGCCCCCAGGCCCTATATAAAGGGCCCTCGACCCCATGCTTCGGACAACACTTCAATTCAACGCTTCAACGCTCTTCTGCTCCCGCGCTCTGCCCCGGAAACCTCCCAACTCGAGCTGACGACGTCCTGCTGCTCCAGAAAAAGTCAATCCACTCCGGACGTCGGTAAAGAAGAGCTATTTTTGTTTACTGTACTGAATTCTGTTAAGTATTTTTGTAAACTACTTTTGCGACATATAGAATTGCCCGCAGAAAACGGTCAACGACCGTGGGCCTTGGAGTAGGAGTCGACCTAGGCTCCGAACCAAGTAAAAACTATTGTGTTTGCGTGTGTTGTGTTTTTCCGCTGTGCAATTTCTCTTTACCTAAAATCCGAACGATTTCCGATATTCACCCCCCCTCTATCGGTTCTCTCGATCCAACACAAGTTAGCTTGCTCCATAAGGTGGTTAACCTCCTCTAGGAGTGAGCAAATCTCATCCTCAAACTTAGTCAACTTTCTAACTAAATATTTAACTAATTTACGTAACTAAAATTATAAAAATAAATATACCTCAGGTTCTTCTTCTTGATCTGATTTGGTCTCAGGTTCGAACTCGAGTTCGGATCATGGAATTAGTGCCAAGTGGCTTGAGTGCTTTGGTTCGCCCATGTCTGATTCATCCGAGGAGGTCTCATCCCAAGTCACCTTGAGATCCTTTCTTCTTCTTGATGTCTTGGAGTTTCCCTCCTTCAGATTAGGACACTGATACTTGAACTTGCCCGAAGCAAGTGATTTCATATTTTAGTATGGTTGATTTACTTGTCACTATCTTTGGCCTTATGCACTAGTCATTGTCCGACCTAGTGGCCCACGCGATTTACCTTTTCTTTGTTGATCGTAGGAAGAGTTAGCGGGGACGTTGGGTGCAAGCAACTTGCCTTGTGCAGCCAAGAGCAACAGTGACTTTGACGTTGTAGCAGCAATTATTGAGTAACTGCTACAATTTGAAAGCAAAATTATATTATTAAATTACACTTGTATGTAGTTTCTACGCGTTATAGCTACTACAACATGAGTAGCTACTACAATGTGTATAACAGTAGCTACTACAATGTCTAGCAGCTACGTGTGTAGTAGTTGCTACAACGTGTTGCAACATAACTACTGTCGGTTCGACATTGTAGCAACTAGTGTCGAGTTACTGCTACAACGTGTAGCAGCAGACCTACCTTCATTTTCTCATTGTAGCAATTACTGTCTAGTAGCTACTACATTATTGAATATAATTTGGATTTTATGTTGTAGTCATACAGCTATACTCAACAAAGTAAAATGTATCCAATTAAAATTGTAGAATAAAAACAATGACAACAAGCCCAATAAGCTTGATAAGTTCAAGAATTTTAGGAATACAACAACTAGAAATAACATGGCTATTCATTATCACTAATTGATAGATAATCTAATTATTGATTTATCTCTTCCATTGCATCATTCAGTTTTCTATTTTTTTCAGTCTTCGAAACTTTTTTTTATGAGTTTGAACTTGATACTATATTTGAAGTTGTACATGAACTTTCTTTGCCTCTATTTGTGAAGGGGGTAAATGCTATATTTTTATCAAAGTATGCTTCAAAAGTCATTTTTGCATCCTCTTTAATCTTGAAGGACTGTTGTATAGTGCCCTTAAAATTATTAAATTGTCTACATGCGTCTATCTATGTGTCATAAACACTCGACAGATGCCCAATAAAGACAACATATGTTTTCCCCTAGATTAAATACATTGTTTAGAATCATTGAATCATATAAAATATAATTTAGATTAGAGGGAATTACAACTTAAAATTTGGGACTTATCATTGAATGAAATATGGGAAATGATGCTTTCTAGTTTACTGCAAATGATATAACCATAAAATTTATATTATATCAAAAATTAAAGGACTTACTAATAAAAATTATTATGTAGAAAGATAAACATGTGTAGCAGATACTTTTGAATAATGCAAGTTTTACATTGTAGCATGCAGCTACGGTTCTGTAGTTGCTACAACATAAGTTTGATGTTATAACAGATATATTCCGGCACCTGCTATAACGAGCTAGTCCAGGTGGTTTGACATTGTAGTAGCTACTTTGAGGTAGCTGCAACAACGTGTATAAGTAATAGTCTAGTGAGTTTGACATTGTAGCATCTACTTTGACGCAATTGCTATATCATTTATAAGCAGTAGTTCAATGAGTTTGACATTGTAACAACTACATTGAAGTTATTGCTACAACGTGTATAAGTAGTAGTTCATCGAGTTTGACGTTGTAGAGGCTACTTTAATGTAGTTGCTACAACATGTAGCAATAGAATTACTTTTTCATTCATTGATAACTTTATTCTCTAGCACAGTTATCGATTGAGTAGCTTCTAACCATTGCACTACCTACTTTGGGATATGGCTTGTATGTTTTAGCATTTACACATCTAGACCCTAAACCCTAATAACAAATTCTTAATGTAGGACTGAAGGCCTTACAATCGAGACTAGAGCGATGGGAGCAAGAGATTTCAGTCTTGGATAATTTCATTCTCTAGCACACCACATTTCCCTAACTCTAGCAGAGATACTGTTGAGTAGACCCTACACACCCCCTAATTAAAAAATATTGAACAAGAAGAAAAACAGGCACCGGAGTGGAAGGGTTATGCTCGAGAATGGAAGGATGGGAGTGGTTTTCAAAAGACCTTTGTTTGCAGTTGGGGAGCTTCCAATCCATTTGATTAGAAGTGAGAGCTTCTGGAAGACGACGGCGAAGAACTGAGAGCAATGGAAGATGACGATGAAATATCAAGAGCGACAGAAGATATCGAAGAAGGAAGGAGAGAGGCTAACTATTGATGCAACCAGAGAATCAACATTCCCCGCTCTAGGTCGTGTCTGCATCATGTCAACTAGTCGCTCCCTGATAACTACCATTTTGTTAATCAATTTAGGCTCTCAAAACCATGTTTTGATCCACTTTTATAGCTTAACCTTGTATTTACATTAGGTTCCATGATATATGCCTAATTTAGCTTTTGAATTCAATTCTTTCTATATTCGAGGTATTTTAGCACTAAAATTTGAATCTAATTTTGTAGGCTTTGAAGGATCATGGACCTAGATCAGATTGGATCAAGTTGAGCCAGAATTGGACTAGGATCAAGACGATGAAGCATTGGATCAATATGGGTCATCCGATCAAGGAACAAGTAGATCTGAGCCATCTGTGAATTTCTGATCAATCCAAGGTCCAGATAGGGCTAATCATGACCACAGATCAAGATCTGAAAGTTTGAACCAAATCAGAGTCTATCTGACCGCCGGATCATACTTAAGGGGAGTTTCAACCAGCCATTCAAGAGAAGGAAGATCTGAGCCATCTGGCATAGATCTGATTGATCCAATCCAAGGAGAAGTAGATCAGAGCCATTGATGGAGATCTGAGAATTTTGGTTCAGATCTGAGAAGATCCGACAGTCGAATGAGGCCGGAACAATCACAACCGTTCAAATTCAAAATGGATAATTTAAATCAAACTTCTCTGCGCTGAGCTCGGGGTCGCGATTTCTATTTTGCATCTAGTTCTTCATCGATTCTTCTTCTCCGTTCTTCACGCGGCCACTGCAGATCCAAGTCCTTTTCCAGAATTCAGATCACAAGGCAATTTCCTGAGAGATTGTTTTTCCATATCGTTGCTGCCGATCTCCGGTGAGGGTTTCGCCAGAGATTGCTTCGCCCGATCAACTCCTGATTGGAACGGCATCATCGATCGGAGTTCTCTGAGCATTCAGAGGGGTTCTCTGACGAATTTGGAGCATTCCCGAGCCACAATCACCATCTCATTCGTCGAGAAGGGGAAGATCAGAAGAGGAGTTCAACCGCGCATCAAATCAACGCAAGTCAACCACGGGAATTGGTTTCTTGTTGATTTTCGAGCTAGGGGGTTCTTCACTCGACTCTTGTGTGACGGCAAGAAGGGATTCTTGGTTAAGAACTTGAACTGTAGGATAGATTTGATTTTGAATTCATTTTGTAATTGTTTGTATCTGTATCAGCTTACTTTCAGACACTGATCGGCCTGTCTAACCGATCAGGACACCATCTGATCGGTCCTGTCAACCGATCAGGATTGCATCTGATCGGACTGTCGACCGATCAGGCTGGTCATAACTTCATTAAATTTTGTTTTCGTTAGTAAGACTTGTTCCAACTTCAATTATGCAATTTAGCTTCATATTTTAAGCTTCCCTGCTTATCAGCTGGTGAATTTTTAATTTCGTAGTATTACATTGAATTGTTTAGTTCTCAATTAAGGATAAGTTAGTTTCCATGATTAGGTTTTCAATAGGTTAAACATAGTTCGCAATTTCCTAATCTATTTCCTGCTCTAGGTAAGTTCAGTCTGTTTCAAGATGCTACCTCATTCATATTTGCAAAACAAACCCCCATTTTAATCTGAAAACCCAAAACATTAAATGACAAACAAATTCAAGCTTGGATTAAACATTCACAACTAGTTCTTCGAAAAATACAACTTGAGGCCCCTGTACTACATTTAATTCTATGAGATAGGGTTTTCAACATATAAATATCTAAATTTGAGGCTCATTCGTGGCACCTGACATTGGGGCCATCAAATATTTTGGCGTCGTTGCCGAGGAACTAGCTAGTTGAGTTTGTTTGATTTTAGCTTGTGTGCTTAATTCTATATTTTGTTATCTATTTCATTTGCTTTATCTTGCTATATACATTTGCGCCATTTTGTTCGTTTATGACCAGGACTGCAGTGGTGACCTTGAGGAAGTTGATCCTGAAATTGAGAGGACTTTCAAAGCAAGGAGAAACCAAGGTAGAGTTTCAGAAGCTATTGAGATTATTTCTCTTAGTCCATTTCTACTCATTCAGGCAATCCTATGGCAGAACACCAAAAAATCATGGAAGAGCTTGCAGCACTTGATGATGCTTTCCAGTATTCATGTATCGCTTATCCAGAGCTTACTGATGATTTTGAGCTGAGATCAGGACTTATTCATTCATTGCCTAAGTTTCATGGTCAATCTGGAGAAGATTCAAACTGACACTTGCATGAGTTTCATGTAGTCTGCTCCACCATGAAGCCTCAGGGATTTCTGAAGAGGATATCAAGTTGAGAGCATTTTCATTTTATCTGATTGGAGCAGCTAAGGATTGGTTCTATTATTTACCCACTGGACATGTTTCTAGTTGGATTTCCATGAAGAAGGCATTTCTAGACAAGTACTTCCTATTGAGGCAATCCGTGGTCCGGAGTGACCAAGTATTTTGATGTTTGGGCAAAGGGTTTAAGTTAGGTTTCCCTTGTGTTCTAATATGTGTATGTTGAGTGTGTAGGTTATACAGGTGTACACATGTTGAGTCAGCTAAGGCAAGAGACAAGAGCCGAGGGAGGAGGACTCCAAGGGCAAGCCAGGAAGTGAACTTCAAAGGGCACACGTGAAGGGTGGCATGGAGGCAAGTCGAGGACTTGCGTGCGCATCTAAGGGACGATAGCCGGTGGAAGAGGACTTAAGGGGCAAGCCAAAGGAGAGGATCTGAAGGCTCACGTGGAGGAGGGCCAAGAGAGTGAGTAGGAGTGTTGTGGTAAACTGGGCAGTCGACTGGGGGTTGGCTAGTCGACTGCCAAAACTCATAGAATGGATTTGGCCCTAGACCAGTCGACTGCCCTGGGAGCAGTCGACTGGTGTACAGCTGGATTCGAACGTTGAGGTTGTCAACGGTCGAATTCTGAGTGGGACAGTCGACTGCCCTGGGAGAGTTGACTGCCAGCGAGGGTTTCAAGCCCGAGTTCTATTTAAAGAGAACTCGGTTTGGGCTGAAACGCTTGACGAGTTGGTCTTGGTTAAGGCCAAACTGTAGTCTTTGTGCTCAGAGGTTCTCAAGGTGTTGTGGTGAGGTTTCTCCACCCACAAGGAGCGACGAGAGCTAGCCGGAGGTTATCCGGGGAGTGATCCACCGACGGATTCTTGGATTAGTCACCCGGCCGGGTGGATACCAAGTAAACAATTATTGTTAGCATTGCTCTATAGCGTTGTTTGATTTTATTATTATTATTTCCGCTGTGCAACTAACAACGTAGGCACAAGAACAACCGAAGAATCACTATCCCCCCCTCTAGCGTACGGAATCGATCCTACAATTGGTATCAGAGCAAAGGACCGCTCTTGATCGGACTAACCGCCGAGGGAGCACACGCTAGAGGAAGAAATCATGGAAGACAAATTTGGGGACGATATTTACACTCCACCGCCCTATGACCATGAAGATTTTGGGTATTGGAAGTCGAGAATGGAGACGTGGTTCGCGATGGAGTGAGAATGTAGAATTGCACTTGAAGAGCCCTTCAAAGTTCCAAAGGACAAGCACGGAAAGAGGCTTCGCCCTAGATATTGGGACAATGATCACAAGAACAATTTTGGGCCAATGAGAAGGTAATTAGTATTTTGAAAAATATTTTGCCTAATAAAATTTTGAGTGATGTAGGGGAATACCAAAACGCATGTGGATTATGGAATAAGTTGAAAATATATCATGAGAACCCTACATCAATTCAAAGAGTTGAAGAGCCCGGAGAAGTACGGTCAATAGTCCAAGAAGACCAAGAGGAGGAAGAAGTGTCAACTTCATCAAGTAAAGAGGAGAAACTAAGCGAAAGATCATCAACCTCCTCTAGGAAAGAAGGGGAAGAGGTCACACCTCAAGGATTGAGGGGGAGGAAAGACCCACTTCAATGCCAGATCAAGAGGAAGCACCCACTTCATCCAAGGTTGAAGAAGAAGCTTCCACCTCCACCAAAGCCAAATCAAAGGACCATATAACATGCTTTGGGTGCAACAAAAATGGGCACTACAAGGACAAGTGCACGAAAGGTAAAATGGAGGTAAAATCTAGACCTATTTCAATTCACTTAAATTCTAACAAGGGTTGTAGGATTGGGGAAGCCCAAGAGAAGAAGAAAAGAATTAGGTGTTTCACGTGTGGTGAGCTAGGGCACTACCACACCAAGTGTCCAAGAAAGAAGGAGCTCAAGAAAATGGGGCACTTAAGGAGATGGAGAAAGAGTAAAGAAAGAAGAAGAACTCACATCAAGGAGGAACTACAAGGGTAAGGGAGGGAATCCCTAACCGTAAATTAGAATGCAATTCAAATGTTAGTTCCTCTATGTATGTTGAAAATAATGTAAATCATTCATCCATGCATGCTAGGCTTAATGAAAACTGCTTAATTGTGCATAACCATGGTTTTAGATATAATGATAGGGCTAGGGTTAACAAGGTAGATCAAAACCCTAGAAATGTCATGCATCATGAAAAATCAAAGACCTCTAGACCTAAGGATCAAGTCAAAAATCTCAAGAAGGGGAGAAATGTGCCTAGAAAGGAAGGTAGGTCTAGGAATGTCCAAGGTGGACATGTGGACTCTAGGTTTAGGAACCTAGAAAAGGAAAATCAAGCTTTAAGGGAAAAGCTTGATAGGTTAGAGAAAACCCTAGAGAGATTCACGGTTAGATCTAAGGGTTTGAATATGGTGTTGGGTGGCCTAAACCGTACCAATGATAGATCGGGTCTAGGATATCGATCTAAGGTTTCCCATGTCAAGGGAAAGAGATATGCTAGGGTAGCATATGATTATGGCAAGAAGGGGGAGTCCAAAAATAACAAGGGAATTCCATTTAAACGGAATAAAAAGGACTTAACTAAGGACAAGGGGTCCAAGGTTAAGAGGGTTGAGTTTGTAGGCCAAGAGTCACTGGAGGTACACCGGTGAGGCCTAGTGATGGTTGACTCACCTAGGGAGGTGGCTAGGGCTAAGATCTCAAGGGGGAGCTCTAGAAGCCTTTGGGATATATGGTGAATGGACCTTGGGAGAGTTGCTCCTAGAGGTCTAGATGGACCATGGAGTGTGCCAAAAGAATTAGAGACGGACTTAAGTCTCAATTCTTGGGTTTGGGCACGGTGTTTTTAAGTTTCATGCTTGGAAATATGTCATTGAGGTCATATTGCATGAAAATTGGTTTTTGATGTGTAATTGTCATGCAAATCAATGCTAGGGACGCATTGTGGGTTGGCATGGGCAGAGACATCAAGTGGAGACCACAACTAGGACTTTAGGTCAAGGTTTGATTGAAGTTTTTAGCTAGTTTTGAGTTTTATGTCAAACATGGGAATGGCAATAGATACATTTTGGAATGTATTTTTCCCATGTAGATATGGGTACCACAAACCTCTCCACAAAATTTGGGAATTTTTAGAGATTTGTGGAATTTTTGGCGTATTTCTGAACTTCATCAGAAAAGGCTGAAATTATATGATTCAGAGTATCAGTCGACTGCCATTTGGGGCAGTCGACTGGTAAAGGCTAAATTAAGTTTCAGTAGTTGGGTATGTGTCCAAATGATGCAAAACAAGTGTATGGGGGGATAGTACACATTGTTTATGATCATTAGGGATTAAAAGAACCAATAATAGGGATATTGTTGAGTCCTTTTTGATGTTAGGCAAAGGGGGACAAGTGTTGGGATTAAGTTGGGAAACCAAACACTCCTTTGCAAGAAACCCTAGGTTTAGGGGGAGCTTAGATTAAGGGGGAGCATGGTTGCTCCATTCTTGGCGTAAGAGGAACCTTGGAGAGGTTCTTAAAAACCTTTGTAAGTCCAATGTAGGGGGAGCTTGGGAGAAGCTTTAAAAAGCCCGGTTTTGTGGAAAATTCCTAACTTTGGGAAGTTAGGTGTGGAAATTCCTAGCTCAGAGGGCTAGGTGTGAAAAGTCCTAGCTTGGAGGGCTGGGTGTGTAAAAATTTCTAACTTGGAGGTTAGGTGTAGGATGCCTTGGGATAGGATCAATGTATGCATTGCATATGCATTTGTTTAGCATTGTCTTTGCTATTCTATACTTTTGTTTTCCTTAACTTAAACGTATTGCCAAACATCAAAAAGGGGGAGATTGTTGAGGCAATCCGTGGTCCGGAGTGACCAAGTATTTTGATGTTTGGGCAAAGGGTTTAAGTTAGGTTTCCCTTGTATTCTAATATGTGTATGTTGAGTGTGCAGGTTGTACAAGTGTACACATGTTGAGTTAGCTAAGGCAAGGGACAAGAGCCGAGGGAGGAGGACTCCAAGGGCAAGCCAGGATGTGAACTTCAAAGGGCACACGTGAAGGGTGGCATGGAGGCACGTCGAGGACTTGCGTTCGCATCTAAGAGACGATAGCCGGGGAAGAGGACTTCAAGGGGCAAGCCAAAGGAGAGGACCTGAAGGCTCACGTGGAAGAGGGCCGAGAAAGTGAGTAGGAGTGCTGTGGTAAGCTGGGCAGTCGACTGGGGGTTGTCCAGTCGACTGCCAAAACTCACAGAATGGATTTGACCCACGACCAGTCGACTGCTCTTGGAGCAGTCGACTGGTGTACAGCTGGATTCGAACGTTGAGGTTGTCAACGGTCGAATTTTGAGTGGGGCAGTCGACTGCCCTGGGAGCAGTTGACTGCCAGCAAGGGTTTCAAGCCCAGTTCTATTTAATGAGATCTCAGTTTGGGCTGAAATGCTTGACGAGTTTAGTCTTGGTTAAGGGCCAAACAGTAGTCTTTGTGCTCAGAGTTCTCAAGGTGTTGTGGTGAGGTTTCTCCACCCTCAAGGAGCGACGAGAGCTAGCCGGAGGTTATCCGGGGAGTGATCCACCGACGGATTCTTGGATTAGTCACCCGGCCGGGGTGGATACCAAGTAAACAATTATTGTTAGCATTGCTCTTTAGCATTGTTTGATTTTATTATTATTATTTCCGCTGTGCAACTAACAACGTAGGTACAAGAACAACCGAAGAATCTCTATTCCCTCCCCTCTAGCGTACGGAATCGATCCTACACTTCCTAGCCTCCAGAACAGCTATCATTAGAAAAAGTATTTGTGGTATTCAACAAGTAGTGGGAGAGACCCTATATGATTATTGGGAGAGATTTAACAAGCTTTGCTCAAGTTATCCACAACATCAGATCAGTGAGCAACTTCTTATTCAGTATTTCTATGAGGGTCTACTTCAGATGGATAGGATTATGATTGATGCTGCAGCTGGAGGAGCCTTAGTGAATAAGACACCAGATCATGCTAGGGAATTAATTTCAAACATAGCAGAAAATTCACAACAGTTTGGGAGTAGAGCTCTTTCCACTAGAGAGTTAATGAGGTCCAAATGGTTTCTAATGAACAAAAGGAGATCAAGAGTTCTTTGATGGAATTAACTTTTTGGTGAAGCAAATGACATTAAACAATGTGAGCCAAAATCAGAATTTTTCGATACCTCCACAACAAAGCCAAGTAATGAGGTTGTGTAGTATTTGCTCAAGTCAAAAACATAACTCGGATTTGTGTCCTAACTTGTAACAAGATGAGTCCTTAGCCGCTTTGACTAAGGGGCAATTTCAAGCAAAGAGCAACCCATATTCATCTACTTACAATCCAGGTTAGAGAGATCATCCAAATTTGAAGTATGGAAACTCATTTTATAAACAAAACCCTTCACAACAACCCCTACAACAACCTTAACCGAATTTTCAGCAAAGTAATCAGTCTTTCCAACAATTTCAGTAGTCCTTTCATCAAAATCAGCAAGCTTTTCAAGGAAATCAGCAAGGTTTTCATGGGAATCTGAATTTTCAGCAACCTTTTCAACCTTCACGGCAAGGATATCAATCTTCATAGCAAGTATTTAGGCCATACAATCAAAATTTCTAGCCCTCAAGTCCACAATTAAAGCACCAACAATTTTAGCCCTCACCACAACAATTTCAACCTCAAAACTAGAATTTTCAGAGCTAAAATTTTCAACAGTTTCAATCAAGTTCCCAGACTAATTTTCAGCAATTTTTATAGCCAAATCAACCATTTAATCAACCCCAACAACCCCATTTTCAAAGTTCACAGCAAGGACATAATTTTCAGCAGCCTACTTCTTCATTTCAAGGCCAACCGAAGACCCATGCTAATCAAGGAGGCTATGGAGGTTCTAGTGGGGTGAATGCTCAACAACAAAGGTTAGAGGAGATGATGCAACAAATTCTCCAACAACAACAAATTTTGCAACAACAGCAAGGTCAACAAAAAAATGATTCTACCTTACAAAACATAGAGAGACACATTGGACAATTAGCTAGTGGGATGAACCAAATGTAAGCCCAAGGATCAAGTCAATTACCTTCTCAAGCTACTCCCAATTCAAAGGGAAATGTTAGTGTCATCACTTTGAGGAGTGGGAAGGTTGCTTCAAGTCCAAACACTCCAAGGGCTGAATTTTCTGAAAATCGAACAACAGCTAGTTTTCCAGCTCAAAACAACCCTAAATTGCCCTCTAAATCAGTTGGTTACAATCCTAGCTCAAGATTAACTCCTTCTTCAATTGATCCTGTGTTTTTGGTGGAAAATGAAGGAGAAATCAGTGGCCAAAGTGTGTTTACAGCAGCTACATCTAGTGGAATTCCAACTCAAATCTCAACTCCAAAAGTTTCGGCTCAAGTGGAGGAATCAAGGGTTCCTTTGCCTTTTCCACAGTGCAAGACTCAATCCAAAAAGCATGTAGAGGAGGAGAAAGCAAAAGAGTATAATGAGCTTGTCAAACTTTTCAGTAAGGTGGAGATTAATATGTCCCTGTTGACCATGATAAAACAAATTCCCAAGTATGATAAATTTCTCAAGGCTTTGTGTGTTCACAAGAAGAAGCTGAAGGAGAATGAGTTGGTCAGCTTAGGGAAGAATGTCTCAGCCCTTATCCATTCTATTCCTCAGAAATGTGAAAATCCAGGGGTTTTTACTGTGTCTTGTGAGATTGGGAGGACTCTCTTTCATGATGCTATGTTGGACTTAGGAGCCTCTATTAATGTGATGCCTAGATCAATTTTCCAGATGCTTAGTATTGGACCTCTGCAACTTACAGGAGTGGTTATTCAGTTGGCAGACAGGAGTCAGACCCACCCGGCTGATATTATTGAAGATGTGTTAGTGAAGGTGAAGGAGTTGATTTTTCCTGCAGATTTCTACATCTTGGACATGGAGGGGGACTATCTAGCACATAGATCTCCACTCATTCTTGGGAGACCATTCTTAAAGATTGCAAGGACAATGATTGATGTATATGCAGGCACACTGTCTATGGAGATAGGAGACATAGTAGTCCAGTTCAGCATTTTTGATGCAATGAAGCACCCAGAGAGGATCACTCTATTATGAGCATTGACATTCTAGATGAGTTAGAGGATGCAGATTCATTTGCTGAGGGAGCTTCACTTGATATTTCCAGAGGGAATTTTAGTTCAGAGGAGGTTGAGGAGTCATTTGTCATGGAGGAGGTTGATTTAGAGGGTGTATCAGATTTATTTACAACTAGAGAGGATTTTATAGGTTAGGGGATTGCACTGAGCCCCAGGGATCACCTACTTTGATTGATATTTCAGAGGATTCAGAGGATAGGTGTGAGAGTGTAGGGGATTGCACTAAGCCCCAGGGATCACCCATACCTACTGAGTAGTCACAGATTGAGCTAAAGTCAATGCCAGATCATTTGAAGTATGTTTATCTAGGAGAGGAGCAGAGTTTTCCTGTCATTATTTCCCAGAACTTAGATTTAGAGAAAGAAGATAAATTATTGCTAGTTCTGAGGAAGCACAAGAAAGCCATTGGGTGGACATTAGCTGATATACCTGGTATTAGCCCAGCCATTTGTATGCACAGGATATTTTTGGAGGAGAGTGTCAAGCCAGTTAGGCAGCCACAGAGAAGACTAAATCCACTAATTATCGATGTTGTAAAGAAAGAGGTGACTAGACTCTTACTGACAGGTATCATATACCTTATTTCTGACAGTAAGTGGGTTAGCCCTATCCATGTGGTGCCTAAGAAATCAGGAGTGACAGTGGTAGAAAATGAGAGCAATGAGTTAGTACCCACCAGAGTAAAGAATTCATGGAGAGTTTGCATTGACTACAGGAAGCTAAATCAAGTCACGAGGAAAGTGTTGGGACCGGGTGCATGTCGACAAGGATACGAGTTCGTAAAATTTAAAATTTTTACGTGCAGCGGAAGAGTTTGCATAAAATAATTTCCTAAATTATTTTAACTTCGTATCTAGCATGCAACCTTATAGTGTATCGACATAATCATAAAATAAAAGTTTGCGAAAAGTAAACTAATTTACCAAGTACCTCGCGTAGCTCGAAGTAAGGGACAAGATCCAACCGTAGCGTCCCTTGGAAGCTTCGCCTCTATTCGCGTCCACGCCGAGTTCTCTTCGGGATGACTTCGCAAAGTCACGAGTTTTGTGCCGACGAGAACTACTAGATTCTCTATAAGCATAACTTGAAAGATCATGATCAAGAGAAGAGTTAGAAACTAACCAACAAGAAGTAACGGAATCGAATTCCGAGAGGAGAGGAGTCGCTATCCGCTTCTTCTTCTTCTTGTTCTGGTTCTTCTTCTTCTAGTGGCTCACGGCAACATCTCCTTGGTGTTGTGATTGGGCGCCGGCCCTAGAGGAACTAGGGTGCGCCGGCCCTAAGGAAAGAAGAAGAGAAGGAGGAGAGAAGAGAAGAGAGAGAGGGAGAGCTCCAATAATAATCTCTTGATTACTCAATTGGAATTAAGGGCTAGCCTTTGGTTCCTTTATATAGTAGCAACTCCTTTGCTAAGTCTCCCTCTAAACCGAATTAACGGAATTAGTTATAAGAAATTTATCTTATAAATTTTCTTATTGCTGATTCCTTTTAAGCCTAGTCTTATTATAAACAATTTATAATAAAACAAATTAGTTATCAAAAGAGATTTATCCTATAAATTCTCTTATGAATTTTATTATAACTAACTTTATAATAAAACTAATTATTTATCATAAGAAATTTATCCTATAAATTCTTATGAATTAATTCCGTTTAAACCAAGTCTTTATTATAAACTAATTTATAATAAAAACTAATTCTTCTTCTCTTTAAATTATGGAATAAATTTTATAAGAAATTTATAAACTTTCTTATTATGGATAAATCAATTCATAATTGATTTTATAAAATTAAAATGAACCAACTCATGGATAATTTTAATCTTCCATAAAAGAATAAATTTCTATAAATTTTATTTATATAAATTTCTTTATACAAATTTATTTATCCATAATTTATAAAATAAATCACGCTAGATTTATTTTATTAATTAAACCAATTAAATTGGTTTTCTCCTTTTATTTGGCCGGCCACCAAAGAGGGGTTAACACCCTCTTTGGTCGGCCAAACCCAACCCAGACCGTCGCAAATTAAACTCATTTAATTCACCCAAAAAGCCTTCAAAAGACTTAGCCATTTTTAGCTTCTAATGCGCCTCTGACTAACTCAGATTCGACTTATTTCTCTTGATCGGAAAATCCAATTTTTAACTCGTTTTAAATCCCTCGGATTACTCGTAGTGCGTGTGACTAAATAGGCTTTCGATTTATGTTGGCCGTCTATAATTAACTAATTATAGAACGATCATGAGTGGCACCTAGTAGTACATCATGATCCCCAATTAATCGAAAGATCAACGGTTTGACCTCAGAAGAAATTATTCTGAAACCCTTCAGCAGCTCTAATGAATCGTGCCCCATTCCCTTCACCACCTTATACCCACTTGGTTCAGGACACGGTCAATGGTGTCAGTCCCCACTAGGCTGACTACGTCACGCCTAGCCCAAGTAATGTCTTACTCGTCCTTTGGATTTCTAATTACTCTCATGTATTTTAGAGACTCTCACTCTAAACATGATATGCTCTGGCCAGAGGCTTTGAGTAACAATCCGACGATAGGCCTGGGTATACATCTCCTCGCAAGGAGTGGTGAATCCTTTGTAGGCTGTTCAAACATCTTCGGGCACTTCGACTTATACCCGATCATCCTGGGTCCACACCTCCTGGAGATGCTTGCTTAAGATGTCAAAGTATAAGTCTCCATGACCAAGATGACTTGAACACCGCAAGTCAAAGGAACATCGCACTTAAGCCGCAGTAAGATCTTCATTGACATATCTACATGTAGATTCCCATATGAAATCTTACAGCTAGTCACCCTAATGAACTAGTTCCCTTAACTAGCATCCATGTTATCTCCGGACATCCCAATGTACCAGCCAGTGAGAATCAGCTGATTAGAGAATAACCCATGCTAGTCTCAACAGAATTGATAGTTCCGTTTTATCAATTCATCGACTAGGGATATTTTCAATACTTCACATTGCGCATTTAGAGATAATCACTAGTTGTGATCTCATCACAAATTCTCTTATGCTGTGAGTTATATTGTGGCATTCAGTAGATGAGTTTAAGATCCCAATCAAATACACAAGCATGTATACTCAAATAGTAAATTATCATTTATTAATATAAATGTTTACAATCATAAGGCGATTGCCTTAGGAA
>JAGFNQ010005901.1:54854-71789 GCA_024364735.1 Boesenbergia rotunda
AATCGAATAGTGAGATGATATAGAGAACACTACTCTTAATTATTCCTAGTCAAGTATTAACATTCAAGGACAATGTTAATGCATAGAGACTAGCATGTAGGTCAACATGATGACTTGATCTCACAAGTCATGGATATGAGATATCAAGTTGATACATGGGTATACATTAGAGAATGTATACTGAATGGCCCGCCATGAGAAAGTATCATGGATCGTTATATGAGTGTCATATACTTTCTCATGTGACTATTAGTATGACTATAGTCCTAGACCTGAAGTTACCATAGTTCCCTACATAAGGAGTTACGTACTTTGGCTTCGTCAAACGTCACCCGTAACTGGGTGGACTATAAGGGCGATTACTGGGTTTGTAACAAATTATGTGGAGGGATGTGAGTAACGTAGATGGGATCTATCCCTCCTATATGACGGGAGTGATATCTTCGTTCTTGATAGAGTAAGACCACTAAGTGCATGGTCATGCCCAAATAAGACAATATTAGATATTGAGCTTATTTGATTATAGTGAGTCTACTTGGAGATCAAGACATATAGATTGATTTGAGGATGACACGGTCTATGCCTCATGAAAGATTAATCTAGATATCGAGGATAGAAGGACGTTGTCACATATTGTGATGGTCACAATTATTAGTCACAATGGTGATGTTGGATCTCGACATTCTTGTAACTTGGGTAGCAATGATGTGTTGCTAGATACCTCTCATTGCTTATGTCCTTAAATAGGTTTAAGGGCATTGCTAACGTTACAAGAACCTATAGGGTCACACACATAGAGCAATAGATGGAGAATAAGTCCATATGATGGACCGAGAGTAATGAAGTCAAAGTTTGACTTTGGCTAAATATGGAAAGTCCATAAAAGGCAAGTTTGACTTGACTCAAATTAGACAACTTGAGTTGGACTCGAGTTTGATCCAAGTGTTGGATGGATCTAATCATGGGAGAATAATGAAGTCAAAGTTTGACTTTGGCTAAATATGGAAAGTCCATAAGAGGCAAGTTTGACTTGACTCAAGCCACATCACCTTGACTTGACCAAGTGATGACTTGGCATCATCATCAAGGCTAAGTAACCTCCCCATTTGAATTTTGAATCCAAATAAGGGGTTACCAAAGGTGGTGGCCGGCCACTTAAACACACAAAAAGGAGTTTTTTTGGTGTGTGATTGATTTCTTCTCCTCACTTGTTTTTGTTTTGGTTTTGCTCTCCCTCTCCTCTCATCTTGCCGAGACCCCAAGTAGTGCTAGCACACTTTTGGGCTCTTCTCTCCACTCTCTTGCTTGTGTGGATACTTCTAGAGGATTGCTACTTTGCATCCTTGAGATCCGACACCAACCGAGGAGCGAGCGGGAATTGCGGGGCACGCATAGAAGGTAGTTTTCTCTTCTCTAATAGATCTAGGTTGTAGATCGATTTTGAAGCATGTAAACAAGCACTCGTAAAATTTTTGAAATGGTTTTCTTCGCTCGGATCCTTTCTATTGGGGCTTTCGGGGTTTCCGCGACGCGAAAAAGCGGTTTTCGCGGCCCGAAAAACCCTACATATTCACCCCCCTCTATCGTATTCTCTCGATCCAACAAGTGGTATCAGAGCGGGGAAGCTCAAATTTGGTGCAACCACCAATTTGAGAGTTTTTTTTCGGATTTCTTTTTATTTTTTTTTCTCCCTCAAATTTTTCATCGTTAATCGAGGTTGGTACAACGCCCCTCGATAGATATTTTTCTTCTACTTCCCGCACTACTAATCCAAGACCAAGTCTTGGGATATTTCTTTCTTTTTTCTTATTTCAGATAAATGGCAATGCAAGAAGGATTCAGCATAGCCAGACCACCGCTTTTCAGTGGGGAGGACTTCTCCTACCGGAAAAGTCGGATGGAGGTTCACCTGAAAACTCAGGTGGACATGTGGATAATCATTCAGTCTGGACTGGAGATTCCAAAGAATGCTGAAGGAGTGCCACAGTCTTACGCTGAGTGGGATACCGCTCTGAAACGAAAAATTGAAGCTGATGCTAAAGCGACCCAGACCCTTTAATGTGGCCTGACCAAGGAAGAGTTGAATTGGGTAGGACCATTCAACAGTGCCAAGGAGTTGTGGGGTAAGCTGATCGAGCTGCACGAAGGAACCTCATATACTCGAATCAGTAAGAGAGATCTTCTCCTGAACAAGCTGTGCACGATCAAGATGAACGACAACGAAACAGTAGCCCAGCTCCACGCCAGAATTCAGGAGTTAATGAATGGACTACACACAATCGGTTACAAGGTAGAAAACCGTGACTTGATAAGGTACACTCTTAACGCTTTCCCAAGAAACACATTGTGGGCATCTATGGTAGATGCGTACAAGGTTTCAAGGGACCTTTCAAAGGTTAAATTGGATGAACTATTTTCAGAACTTGAGTTACACGAGCAGACTAACTGCACCCTGGCCGAGAAAGGTATTGCGTTTCTTGCAGGAAAAACAGGAAAAGTGATTAAGCAAAAGCATCAACCTGAACCCGAGTCTGACTCAGACTCAGACTCAGAAGAAAGCAACAGATATCAACCCAAACTGGTTCGGCTAGCCAGGGATTACTACAAGGAACTGAAGAACCAAACCAACAGAAAGAAAGGCAACCGAAGAAAAGAAGAACCAGCTGATCCTTCGAACGACAAGAACAAACCAAACTTGACCTGCTATGAATGCAAAAAGAAGGGTCACTACAAGACGGAGTGTCCGAACCTAAAGGAGACCAAGAAGACAAGAAGGAAGAAAGCACTCCAAGCAACATGGGACGAATCTTCCTCAGAAGAAGAAGAAGAGGCACCCCAGTCAAACTTGCTAGCCCTGACTGCCTCCGAAGAACTAGAGACCGAGTCAGAATCAGAGCAGGACGACGGAAAACTCACGTTTTCAAAAAATGGTGAAATCACTGTAAGTGGGTTTTCTAGATTACAATTATGTGAATTAATTTTTTATCTTTCTCGAGACTTGGCGAAAGCCAAAATCTGAGTCGTGTCTCTCCGACAGGAAGTAAAACTCCTGAAAGAGAGAGCTGACTCTGAATCCTTAACTGAGAAGGTTCAAGAAGGAACCTCTGCTCAAGTTGAAAAACTTGAACAAGAGAACTCCTCCTTGAAAACTCAAGTCAAGGACCTTAGAGCAGCCTTAGAACGATTCACTTCTGGTTCCAAGGGTCTTGACATGATTCTTGGAAAACAAAAGTCGGTTCTAAATCGATCCGGGTTAGGCTACCGAACCAAGTCTAGACAAAGATCTTACTATGCTGTGCTGAATCAGTCTCGACCTAAAATTCAGGCATGGGTACCCAAACTATGTCTAAATAATCAAACTGGGTCAAATCAATATTGGATCCCCAAGGACATGATTCACATCTTGCCAAACCATAATCGTGGCTTTAGTCCAGGGGGAGCCAAATTAAAAATAATATTTATAGTTAGATAAATTTCAATTCTTGTTTTCAAATTACATGATTGCTTGTTTATTTAATTTCTGCAATTTACCATGCTTAGAATTAGGACTGGTTAGTTTAAGGACTGAAACAACTTAACTGAAATTTGACAACATAGTATTGGGTGGAGGTGAGATGATAGTACGTTAGGGAAGCCATTTTGGTGGAACTAGCCGAAGCTACCGATCCAAGACCCAAACTAGTTAGAGAATTTTTCAAAGACTAATTTTGAAAATGAAATTTCATTGAAAGGCTTTGTCAAGGAAAGGGTTGATGATCCAATAAGATTACGGCCAAAGAAGGCCTAGTGCCTCGCCAAGACCTGGAAGCCAATCTTTGAAATTCAAATTCAAATTACTCATTGTCAAATTCGAATCTAACACAAATCTTCAGTTAATTGTAGATTCAAACATTCTTTTCAAAATAAATTTAATTGTTTTCAAAATTAACTTACCTTTTTTTTAAATAAATCATGATTTCTCAAATAATTCTATCTATTAAAAACCTGTCTCACAAAACCTATAAGGCTAACGTGATCTGGGTGAGACAGACTAGGCTGTGAAAATCAATTTAGGCTATTCCTGATTCTAATTGGATCCAAATCAACAAAACTCTTTATGTGTAGGAATATAAAGATTTGGACCAATGGATGTTGGATAGCGGGTGCTCCAGACACATGACTGGGGATAAATTGAAATTCACCAAACTCAAGTTCAAAAACCTAGGCTCAATAGCATTTGGCAACAATGCTACACTCAAGGTGATTGGGTCAGGTAATATTGAACTTAAATCTGACTTTGTTATTAAGAAAGTTCTTTTGGTTGAAAATTTTAAATTTAACTTGCTTAGCATAAGTCAAGTGTGTGATTCTGGTTATGTAGTTACCTTTAACAATTCTAACTGCCTGATTAGAAACCTGCAAGACTCAGAAATCATGCTTAAGGGCACTAGAAAAAATAATGTTTACACTATAAACCTAAAGCACTTTATGGACTAAAACAAGCACCTAGGGCCTGGTATGAACGCTTATCAACCTACCTAATTTCTAAGGAATTTAAACAAGGACAAATTAACTCAACCCTATTTATTAAAACCTTAGAAAAGAAATCTTTATTGCCCAAATTTTTGGGTCCACCAACTTAAATTTTTTAAAAGAATTCGTTAAAATAATGGAAAATAAATTTGAAATGAGCTTAGTTGGTGAGCTCAACTTCTTTCTAGGGTTACAAATCAAACAAACTAGGGATGGAAACTATGTCCATCAATCCAAATATGCCAAGGAGTTAATTAAGAAATTTAAAATGGATAACTCTAAAAGCATAAGTACCCCCATGGCTACCAATATAAAAATAGATAGTGACCCTGATGGTAAACCAGTAGACCATAAACTCTATAGAAGTATGATTGGAAGTCTACTATACCTTACAGCAAGCAGACCTGATATCCTTTTTGCTGTAGGAATGTGTGCTAGATACCAAACCTGTGCTAAGGAAACACACTTAGCAGCCCTAAAAAGTATACTAAGATATGTTAAGGGCACCCTAAATGTAGGGATTTGGTATCCTAGGACCTCAACCTTCGACTTGTCAGGATACTCAGATTCTGACTACGCTAGTTGTAAATTAGATAGAAAGAGCATAAGTGGAAGCTGCCAACTATTAGGAAACAGTCTAGTAAGTTGGTGCAGCAGAAAACAATACTGTGTAGCTCTATCCACAACTGAAGCTGAATATGTTGCCTTAGGAGAGTGTGTAGCACAACTCTTATGGATGATGCACACCCTTAAGGACTTCCAGCTTAACTACACTCAAACTCAGGTCTACATCGACAATATAAGCTCAATTAATCTAACTAAAAACCCAATCCAACATTCCATAACTAAACACATAGAAGTAAAACACCACTTTGTAAGAGATCATGTAGCCAAGGGTGAAATAGTCCTTAAGCATGTAGACTCTAAATCTAACTTAATTGACATATTCACAAAACCCCTACCTGAGTCTGAGTTCAGCTCACTAAGAAGGCAGTTAGGATTATGCTTAGTAGAATAGGTTTACTCTATTTTTTAACTGCTTTACTTGATTTAAAATCAGTTTCTCAAATAGTTTTAAAACTGCTTTACTTGATTTCAAAATCAGCTTTTACTTAATTTAAAAAAAAAATTTGTTAAAACTAATTTTTTGACTTAGTTTTATTTTAAAACTACCCCTTTCAAAACTAGGGTTTTCTTCGCAAAAGTACTTAGCTTAGGCCCTCACCCTAGAAATACATGCACCTATAGACTTAGAAGCCAACATCTCACAAGCACTTTAGGATACTTTTGGTTGATAACCTAGAATGGGTTGAGATGCTTAGGTATTTGCCTTAATTCAAGATGCTTTAAGTCAGTGCATCTGCAGTAATTGGGGCACTAAATACAAATTAAAACACTAATCAGGTTAAGTGTCAAGCTTAGAAAATCTAACTTGAACAAAAACACTTAACTTGACTAACCCTAGCGAAAACTACTGTCTATAACAGTTAGTAAGTAGCCAATTGGGTTAGACAGGACCCGACAGAGATAATTCAAATTGATTTGATTCAGTTTATATCTTGAATTGGTTCAGTACAGCATATTATTCTTTTGCTATACTCTTATGCAATTTTTTTTACATTGCTTTGTTTTTTGATATATGGCAAAGGGGGAGAGATTGGAAAGGAGAGAAGGTTTTGAAATTTTTTTTTTTTTCAAATTTCTCAAAACTTTATCCTTTCTTCAAAAAGTACTTAATCTAAATTGCCCTCAAAACAATTTTTTCAAAAATGTTTCTAAATACTAAATGTGTCTGCAAAATTTTTCTAAGTACTTGACTTAAGCTGTTTTCAAAATTTCTCTAAGTACATGACTAAGCCTTTCAAAAATTTTCTAAGTACTTGACTTAAGCTGTTTTCAAAATTTCTCTAAGTACTTGACTAAGCTATTTTTTCAAAATTTCTCTAACTACTCAAACTAAGCTATCTTTCAAAATTTCTCTAAGTACTTAAACTTAAGCTATGTTCAAAATTTTCTAAATACTGATCTTAAAAGTTTCTAAAAGTATGAAATATTTTAGTAAAAACTTCAGAAGATATTTAGAAAGTTTTCTACTAAGTTATTAACTTGAAATTTTTTTCTAAGTATAAATTTTCCAAGTGCCCAACCAAATTTTTTTGGAAAAATATTTTCTAGAACATCTGTTGAAAAAATGTTCTAAGTATTGAAAAATTAATTCCATTATTTTGACTTAGAAAATTTTTTTTCAAACCCCACGAACCTTTGAAAAACCTAGGGGGAGATTCCTTCCAGGGGGAGGAAACTAAATTGCTATATTACTTGTTTTAATTAACTTAACTTTTTGAACTAGGTTGCCATAAATCAAAAAGGGGGAGATTATTGGTGCAGACAGCACCCAAGTCGAACCTGGGTTTTGATAATGGCAAAGGGTTCAAAAGTTAAGATCTTATTGTTATCTAATATGTTACTTGAGTGTGTAGATTAAAGTCCTAGCGAAGGACTGCTAGGCACCTAGCGAAGGACTGCTAGGCATCGAAACCCTAAGACCTGGCGAAAGACTGCTAGACACTTGGCGAAGGACTTCCAGGATACGAAGCCCTAGCAAAGGACTGCTAGGCACCTGGCGAAGGACTGCCAGGATACGAAGCCCTAGCGAAGGACTGCTAGGCACCTGACGAAGGACTGCCAGGATACGAAGCCCTAGCGAAGGACTGCTAGGCACCGGGCGAAGGACAGCTTGGTATCCAAGACCTGGCAAAGGACTGCTAGGCAAAAGTCCAACCGGAGGAGCCGGTTAGCAAAAGGTAAACCCTCCCGAGAGGAGTAGGTGAGGACGCGTTCCCCGTGGAGGGAACAGTAGGTGTCGGCTCGACCTAGGGTTCCATTTTGGAGACCCAAAGTCAGAACTAAGACAGCTAAGGCTGTATAATCATAACATATTCTTGTTTCATTGTATTTGCAACTAACCCTGGATGTAGGACCAAAGGAACGAGTCTCTGCAGCTCAGAACACCTCAAAGGAGAGAGGCAGCAGATGAGCAGGGCGCCCCGGAGGTCCCGGGCGCCCCCAAGGTCAAGGCAAAGCAGTAAACGAAGAAGCGTCTCAAAGGCTTACTGGTCCCGGGCGCCCCCAGCGTCCCGGGCGCCCTGGGTTCAAGCTAGCGAAGTGAACCAGCCGAGAAGCCAGCTGACCGAGTCAACCGAGGCGCCCCCAGCGTCCTAGGCGCCCCCACAGTCAACTCTCAGCCCTATTCAAGTGGGATAAGGGCTGACCGAGACTTGTCCGGATCGACTGACACGTGGGGGGCGCCCCCAACATTCAGGGCACCCCAGGAGGCTATAAATAGCCCCTCGACCCCAAGGCTTCACATAACAAAGATTCCAACGCTTCTACGCTCTTCGACTCAAACGCGCTGCTCCAGAAACCTTCCATTTCGAGATTCCAAGCGCCGACGACGACCCTCAGCACCGAAGTACTATCCATACTAGGCGTCGATCACGAAGAATAAAAATGTTATATTTACTGTAATTTACTTATACAATTCTTGTAAACCTTTTGCGCTCATATAGAATTGCTCGCAGTAAACGGTCAACGACCGTGGGCCTTGGAGTAGGAGCCGACCGCGACTCCGAACTTTGTGTTGTGTTTTGTTTATTCCGCTGCGTATTTGCTCTTTTGTCAATCCGAAATGATTTACGATATTCACCCCCCCCCCCTCTATCGTATTCTCTTGATCCAACACGATCTTGGTGGGTCAGGGCAGTTTTCCTTTGAGCCTCCGTGCTCTCAAGCCGGACGACCATCTGGTCCATCTCCCGAGAAGTAGACGCCAGTAAGGCATGTTCCTCCTCCACCCGAGTGTTCGCCTCTTCTAGCTGCGCCTTCAGAGCGGCTATCTCTGAGCAAAGGAACTCCAAGCCCTCCTCGCCGGGGGGAAGATTGCAATGAATCAATTGAGTCTCCAGCTCCTTAATCCTTTGCTCCCCCGCCCGACGCTCCCTAGTGTTACTGACTAGGGACTGGGTGACCGCTCGGTAGGCAACCCAGAACTGTACAAGAACAAATGTTATAAGCGAAATCATGACTAACAAAGAAAAAAATAAACATACCTAAGTGGCGTCCAAAAAGAAGTTATCTGCCAAACTCAGCGGGCTTCTCTCCTGGATGGTCGCCATCCCTTGATCCCAGCTAGCGACCAGCCGACTGTGCAGGTTGATCGGTTGTGGTTGGACGATCTGGGTCAAGCTGGTGGCCGAGGGAAGCTGCAGATCCTCCGAGAGTCGGGCAAGAGACTGCATTGCCAAAAGAGCAGCCACCGCGTCAGAGGGATCCGTCGAGGCTCCTAAGCGAGGTGGCACCAAGCTAGAGGTTGAGGCTCCCGAGCGAGGCGGTGCCGAGCTGGAGGACGAAGCTCCCGAGCGAGGTGGCATTGAGGTGGAAGTTGGGGCCCTCGAGCAAGGTGGCACCGAGCCAGGGGCCGAGGCTCGGGTGGTGGGCGGAGTGCAGCTGGGACGAGGAGCCGTAAGGTCGTGGGCCTCCTGGGTTAGTTTCCGAGCCAAAGGTACACTTGAGGAGATGGTCACCCGACGGCATTTTCTTGTTAATCCTTCTGAGGCCGGTTGCTATGCCTCTTCTTCCTCCGCCGGGGTCTCCGTCTCCAAGTCTACCACTTGGGGCTCTGTCTCATAGACTCCCCCTAGTGGCTCGGCTCTCGAGTCATCCCCAGCATCCTCTGCTTGTTCCTGGGCTGGGGCACTATTTACCGGGGGCACTTCCCGGTTCGCCAACAGCTCTGCCACTTGGGCGTTCAAGTCTAGCTCATCCAAACCCAGTTCGTCAGCGAGAAGGGCGTTAAACATGGCTTCGGCTGCAACACAGAGAAAGCCTTAGTTAGCATTAAAAGGTTCAGAGACAGAATGAGGACTTACCGAAGGTGCTGGGCAGAGCCATAGGGATATGGCTCAGCTGGAAAAGGTATAAAACAGCTTCGCTCAGCAGCCGGCCAGCATGGAAGTGAAGCCCCCCGATCATGGAGAAGGCCAGTTGAAAGCCCGGCTCCGAGCGATTGCTCTTAGGCATGGGAGGTTGATTGGGTAGGTCTTCTACCCACTTGGTCGGCCAGGTCAGGGGCGGGGACGAACGTACGTAGAAGAAATGGGACTTCCATCCCTTATTGGAGGAGGGGACTTTATCCATGAAAGTTGATTTAGCTCGAGCTTGGAAGAAATAATTGCTCGGCTTTTGCTTTTTGGGGTAGTAGAAGAAGTGGAAGACTCAAGGGTCGAGAGGGATGCGGTATGTAGAGAAGACAACTACCGTACCACACAAAATCCGAAAGGAGTTCGGGGTCAGATGAGAAAGAGGTATTTGGAAATACCTATAGACTTCTGTAATCAATGGGCGAAGAGGGAATCTTAGACTGGCCTGTAGATGATCTTTGAAAAGGGTGAAATAACCTAAGGGGGGTTGGTGGGGTCGGTCGCGACGGGAACGAAGGGCCAGGAGGTGATCTTCTGGGATTTGGTAGTCCGAGCGGAGGGTCTCTAGATGGCCTAAGGTCAGGGTTGAGACGGTAGTGGTATACCATAAACTAACTGAAGAAGAGGGCTTGGCCATTGTGTCAGGGTTGGGGTCAGACACTGTAATTATGAGAGTGAGAAGAGAAAGAATACCTAGGGCTCGAGCAACCGGTGGTGAAGAAAGGTAGGCGGTCAGGTTCGCCGGAAAACATAGAAAGCTAAGACGCACGGTGGTCAAGCGTCGAAGATCGGACAGAAGAGAAAGTGAAAACAGAAGGTAAAACGAAGAAGGTTAAAATGACAGGCGAACCTATTTATGTTGGATCGAGAGAATACGATAGAGGAACCTTTTCGGATAAAACTTTAAGAGAATAAGCAGCGGAAATTAAAAACACAAACACAAACGCGAACACAAGGATTTACTTGGTTCGGAGTCGCAGACGGCTCCTACTCCAAGGCCCACGGTCCTTGACCGTTTACTGCGGGCAATACTATAATCGCGCAAGTTATTATAAGAAGTTGTATAGTAATAGTGCAGTAAAAATAAAAATCTAACTCTTCGATACCGATGCCCGGTGTGGATCATTCTTCAGTGCGTAGGGTCGTCGTCGGCGCTAGAACCTCGAGATCGGAAGTTTCCGGAGCAGAGCGCTTGAGTGAAGAGTATTGAGGCGTTGGAAAACTGTGTTGAGAAGCCTTGGGGGTCGAGCCCCTTTTATAGTGCACCTGGGGGCGCTCGGGACGCTGGGGGCGCCCTCCACGTGTCTCACGATCCACAAACCTTTATCCGTAACTCGGTCAGCCCTTATCCCTCCAGGATCGGGCACGAGGTTTGACGGGGGCGCCCGGGACACAGGGGCGCCTTGCTTGACTTGTTCAACAGGCTTCTCGGCTTGATCGCTTCGTTGGCTTGGACCCAGGGCGCCCGAGGCAACCGGGGCACCCGGGAGCATGGGGGCGCCTGGCCCAGTGAGCTTCGAAGCGTTTTCTTGCTCAACTCTTGTTTGGCTTTGACCTTGGGCGCCCGGGACCTCCCGGGCGCCTAACCCAGCTGCTGCCCCTCTTCTTTGGGGCGTTCTGAGCTGCAAAAACTTGTTCCTTCGGTCCTGCATCCAAGGTTAGTACCAAACAAAACAAAGCAAGAGTGTTAGTGCATTTTACAGTCATAGCTGTCTTGGTTCTGACTTTGGGTCTCCAAAATGGAACCCTAGGTCGAACCGACGCCTACTGTTCCCTCGACGGGGAACGCGTCCTCACCTACTCCTCTCGGGAGAATTTACCTTTTGCCAACCGGCTCCTCCAGTTGGACTTTTGCCCAGCAGTCCTTCGCCAGGTGCCAAGCAGTCCTTCGCCAGGTCTTCAGTACCAAGCAGTCCTTCGCCTGGTGCCCAGCAATCCTTCACCAGGTCTTCGGTACCAAGCAGTCCTTTGCCTGGTGCCTAGCAGTTCTTCGCTAGGTCTTCGACTCCTAGCAGCCCTTCGCTAGGTGCCCAGCAGCCCTTCGCCAGGTCTTAGGGTTTCGATGCCTAGCAGTCCTTCGCTAGGTGCCTAGCAGTCCTTCGCTAGGACTTCAATCTGCACACTCAAGTAACATGTTAGATAAACATAACATCTTAACTTTTGAACCCTTTGCCATTATAAAAACCCAGGTTCGACTTTGGTGTTGTCTGCACCAACAATCTCCCCCTTTTTGATTTATGGCAACCCGATTCAAAAAGTTAATTAATCAAAACAGGTGAAATACCGGTTTAGTTTCCTCCCCCTGGAAGGAATCTCCCCCTAGGTTTTTCAAAGGTTCGTGGGGTTTGAAAAAATTTCTAAGTCTAAAGATGGAATTAATTTTTCAACACTTAGAACATTTTTCAAAAGACGTTTTAGCAAACATTTTCGAAAAAAAATTTTGGTTGGGTACTTGAAAATTTTATACTTAGAAATTTCACATTTTTAGAAAAATTTCAAGTCAATAACTTAGAAAATTTTCTAAATTTTTTATTACAAAAGAAAAGATTTCAATCTCTTTAGTACTTTTAGAAACTTAGAAACTTTTTAGAGAAAAAAAATTAGTGCTTAGAGAAAACAAAACATCTTAGGTCAAGTACTTAGACACAATTTTGAAAATGGTTTAAGTCAAGTACTTGGCAACTTTTGAAAACAATTTTGAAAGCAACATAGATTAAATACTTAGAGACAGTTTTGAAGGCAACTTGAATAAAGTATTTTAGAACCAATTTTGAAAAAGATAGTTTTTAAGGTAATTTAAATTAAGTACTTTTTGAAGAAAGGATAAAGAACATTTTGAAAAAAAAAATTTAAACCTTCTCTCATTTCCAATCTCTCCCCCTTTGCCATATATCAAAAAAAACAAAGCAATATAGCAAAAAGAATTGCATAAGAATATAGCAAAACAATAATGTGCTGTACTGAACCAATTCAAGATATAAACTGAGCCAAATCAATTTAAATTATCTCTGTCGGGTCCTGTCTAACCCAATTAACTACTTACTTACTGTTACAAACTGTAGTTTTCGCTAGGGTTAGTCAGGTTAAGTGTTCTGATCAAGTTAGATTTTTTAAGCTTGACACTTAACCTGATTACTATTTAATTTGTATTTAGTGCCCCAATTACTGCAGATGCACTGACTTAAAGCATCTTGAATTAAGGCAAAGACCTAAGCATCTCAACCCATTCTAGGCTATCAATCAAAAGTATCCTAAGGTGCTTGTGAGATGTGAAGGATCGTTTCAGGCGTGCAGAGGGGGGTGAATGCACTTTTTCGGATCTTGGATCTTTACAGAATTGTTAGCACAGCGGAAATAATATGCAAAAGAAATTCAAAACAATGCTAACACTTATCGTTTACTTGGTATCCACCCAGATGGGTGACTAGTCCAAGGATCCACGCCGCGAGCACCACTTTTCACTATCGAAAGTCTCCTTGAGGTGGAGAAACCTTTACAACAAGATCTTCCTCTTTACAGATGCAGAAATACGAGAGAGGAAGCAAGAATCACTCTACAGACGAGCAGCACTTCGACACTGTACGGAACCGTACCGTGCACGTGCAAAAAGTGCTCCTTTATAGGTGAACAGGACAGATTCGCAATCTGTCCAGCCCGCACCAGTCGACTGCCCCTGGGGCAGTCGACTGGCCTAGCATTAATTGCTAGCCAACGGTTAGTTTTGAGGTATACCAGTCGACTGCCCAAATGCCAGTCGACTGGTCCGAGGCTGCGAACTTTCTGTGAGTTTTGACAGTCGACTGCCTCTGGGCCAGTCGACTGCCCTGCCTCCCAGCTCAGCTTCAGCCACTCCGGACCTTCTCCTTCACGTGTGCCTTCAGGTCTGCTCCCTTGGCTCGCCCCTTGAAGTCCTCTTCCTTTGGCTATCGTCCCTCGGATGCGCACGCAAACCTTCCCTTGGCTTGCCTCCATGCCACCCTTCACGTGTGCCCTTGAAGTCCACTTCCCGGCTTGCCCTTGGAGCTCTCCTCCCTCGGCTCTCGCCCCTCGGATATGTCCTCCAAGTGTGATTCTCCAAGTCTTGCAAACTCAATCACACACATCAAATACAACATAACACTCTAACCTTAAACATATTCACCAACACACATCAAAACTATGATCTTCCACCATTTAAGGGTCGATTGCCTCAATAATCTCCCCCTTTTTGATGTATGGCAATATGTTTAAGTTAGAGATAAATAACAGCCACAATAACAATAACAATAGATAACAATTGAAAAAGCATGAGACATAGTGTCCCTAAGAGATAACCTCCCCCTTAATCTATGTCTTCTCCCCATTTTCAATTCTAATCTAAATCCAAGTTAAGTTACTACTTAACAACAACAATATGTTAAAAATATAAGACATATCAGAACCTAAGAGGTACCTCCCCCTTAATCCATGTCTTCTCCATTTTTAGACATTCAAGTTCTAAGTTAGAAAGAAAGCCTTAAACTATCCATTTCAAGTTAAAATTCTAACTTAAACCACCTATTCTCCCCCTTTGACACCATCAAAATGATTGCCTCAAGCAACCAAACCCTAGGGCATCAAAAGTGAGAATGTGGAATTTCTGAAATTTCTCACAGTGGCTGAAAACAGACGTGTCAGTCAACTGCTACGCTATCAGTCTGAATTTTTAGTTTTTCTATCGAATGTCAGAAACTTCCAGAAAATTCTAAAAATTGTAAAATTTTGCATATATGTTTGAAATGTTATACTCTGTCAGGGAAAAATATTAAACCATATAAAATTTCAAACATGCATGACTTTTGATAAAAATCTAAAAGCTTTAAAAGTCACTACATTTTGTATCAAACTTTGAAACCAATTTTGCAATCATATGACTTTTAAAAACATGGCAAAGTATGTAAAGCATAAAATGGTTTTCAAAGGTTTAAAATGTCTATTTATGATCTTTGGGTAAAGTGTCCATTGATTAAACACTTGCCTTCCCCATAGTTGGTCTAATTTCATATTTTGATACTTTTAATGGTTCAACAATGTGCCACAAGCACAAGTGAGCCAAATGTATCACCCTAATGGATCAAGCCCCCTTTTTTAAAGCTAATGTCTCCAAGTTCATCCTATACTTCCACAAAACACATTCCAAGGCCTCTTCTTAAGGATGTAAATTCTGATTCGGGAAGAGGCTTGGTAAAAATGTCGGCTAGGTTTGAATTTGATTCAACATAGTGTAGTTCTATGTCTCCCCTTGCCACATGGTCTCTAATGAAGTGATGTTTCACTTCAATGTATTTTGTCCTAGAATGGTGAACCGGATTTTTGGTTAAGTTGATTGTACTTGCATTATCACACAAGACTTTGACCTTGGTGTAATGTAACTCATAATCCTCTAAGGTGTGCATGATCCAAAGGAGTTGGGAAACACACCCACCCATTGCCACATATTCCGCTTCCGTTGTTGATAGGGCAACGCATGGTTGTTTCCTACTACTCCAACTAACTAAGGAAGACCCAAGGAATGACACCCTCTACTTGTACTCTTCCTATCTAACTTACAACCCGCATAGTCCGAGTCGGTGTATCCAATTAGATCAACACTAGGGGTTCTAGGATACCAAAGTCCGACATTGAGGGTACCTTTCACATACCTTAGGATCCTCTTGACTACAACCAAATGGGACTCTTTGGCACAAGATTGGTACCTTGCACACATACCTACCGCAAAAAGTATGTCGGGTCTACTAGCGGTTAGGTATAGGAGGCTACCAATCATGCTCCTATATTGTTTAGAGTCTACCATTTTTCCTTCAAGGTCACTATCCATTTTCACATTGGTTCTTATGGGTATAGATGCTACCTTAGCATTTTCTAAACCAAATTTCTTTAACATCTCCTTAACATATTTGGTTTAAAAGACATGTGTACCTTCATTAGTTTGCTTAACTTGAAGGCCTAAGAAAAAGGTTAACTCTCCTACAAGACTCATCTCAAATTCATCTTCCATACACTTGATGAATTCTTGTAGGAAGTCATTATTTGTTGACCCAAAGATGATATCGTCTACATAGACTTGGGCAACAAATATGTCCTTGTCCTTAGATTTTAGGAACAATGTAGGGTCAATTGTTCCTCTCCTAAACCCCTTTGACACTAGAAATGAAGAGAGTCTTTCATACCAAGCCCGGGGAGCTTGTTTCAATCCATATAAGGCTTTTCTTAATTTGAACACGTGTCTTGGATAGTTAGGGTCCTCAAACCCTGGGGGTTGTTCTACATAAACCTCTTCCTTAATGATCCCATTGAGGAATGCCGACTTCACATCCATTTGGTGGAGTGTGAAACTCATGTGAGCGACATAGGCTAGTAGAATTCTAATTGATTCTAACCTAGCTACGGGGGCATAAGTCTCATCATAATCTAGTCCCTCAACTTGGTTAAACCTCCTAGCTACCAATCTAGCCTTGTTCCTAGTGATTTTATCTTGGTCATCTAGTTTGTTCCTAAAGATCCATCTAGTAGTTACAATAGTGCAATCATTGGGCCTAGGAACTAACTCCCAAACTTCACTCCTCTCAAATTGATTTAGCTCTTCTTGCATAGCTAAGACCCAATCAACATCTCCCAATACTTCATCAATGGTCTTGGGTTCTAATTGGGAGATTAGAGCTATTTGACTAGTTTGATCCCTAAAATAGGACCTAGTCCTTACTCCTTGAGTTACATCACCTACTATTTGGTCAATGGGGTGATCATGGTAATGTCTCAAGGGCCTAGAGGTTGTAGGTTCATTTACTCCTTCTTCCTCATCCACTAGGGTACTTCTTACTCCCCCTTGATCATTGCCCTCCAAATGTAGGTCTTGGATTCTTTGGGCAAGGGGTTGGACCTCTTCTATTTCCTTATCAATTGAAGCCTTTCTAGGGTAGGTACTCGTTGTTTCATCAAATTTGACATTTGAGGACTCCTCAATCACTTTTGTCCTCTTGTTGTACACTCTATAACCCCTACTAGTTAAAGAGTACCCTACTAAAATCCCTTCATCGGCTTTTGACTCAAATTTTCTTAGGTCATCTTTAGTGTTTAAGATGTAGACTTTACATCCAAAGACCCTAAAATAGTGGACTTGAGGTACCCTTCCATTCCACAATTCAAAAGGTGTTTTCCCTAGAAACCTATGTACCAACACCCTGCTTTGAATATAGCAAGCGGTGTTAACCGCTTCGGCCCAAAGATAGCTAGGAAGAGAGTATGCATTGAGCATAGTCCTAGCAGCTTCTTGTAGGGCTCGATTTTTCCTCTCAACTATACCATTTTGTTGAGGAGTCCTTGGGCATGAAAACTCATGCTTGTACCCATTTTCAACACAAAATTGTGTGAAAGTAGCATTTTGGAACTCCCCACCATGGTCACTTCTAATTCGGTTTATTTTGAT
>JAGFNQ010005901.1:72806-163724 GCA_024364735.1 Boesenbergia rotunda
GATCCTTAACTTTACTTCTAGCCTTGCTAAGTCCATGTTCGTGCTAGAAATTATTTTCACTAAAGTAGAGGAGGGTAAGTGGTATATCTCACTTACCGAAGCTTCTGACTCTGATGATGAAGTGGAGGAGCTCTCATCTTCACTACTTGAGCTTCGTTCATCGTCTGATGAGTCTGAGTGATCTTGCGCCATAAGAGCAAAGTGGGAGACTTGCACTTCTTCTTCCTCTGAGGATGAGGGATCATCCCAAGTTGCCTTGAGGTTGGAGGCACCCTTCTCCTTTCCCTTTGATTTCTTCTTGTCACTCTTCTTCTTCTCTTCCTTTTTGTCATCCCTTTTCTTCAATTGGGGACACTCGTTCTTCATATGTCCCTCTTGATGGCAGTTGTAGCAAATTATGTCCTTGGCCTTACCCTTACCTTTAGCCCCTTTCCTAGCATAGGATTTGTTAGATAAACTTTTAAAAGCTCTACAAAATTTTCTTACCATGAAGGCCTCTTGGTCACTATCCATAGAGGCGCTTGACTCCTCTGAGTCTGATGAAGATGAGTAGACCACCTTCTTCTTCTCCTTCCTCTTCTTCTTCTCCTTTTCTACAACAAAAGCAATATCTTTCTCTTTTGCCGAGACATTAGCTTGCTCGTGTAGTTCAAATTTACAGAAAAGATCGTCTAATTTAACAATTGACAAATCCCTCGATACCTTGTATGCATCAACCATGGATGCCCACAAGGTGGTTCTCGGGAAGGCTTGTAAAACATACCTGATGATGTCCCGATTTTCTATCTTCTCTCCAATCACATGGAGCTCATTTATCACTTCATTTACCCTTCCATGTAGCTGGCTGACGGTTTCGTTGCTCTTCATGGAAAGGGATTGCAGTTGGGCCACTAGCAAGTCCTTCTTGGCTCTTCTGGACTCGTTTGACCCCTCATTCAACTCTACCAACTTGTCCCACAATTCCTTGGTGCTCTTGAACGGCCCCACCTTGTTCAGTTGCTCCTTCGAGAGCCCGCATTGCAATGTGGTGGTGGCCTTGGCATTTGATTACGCCCTCTTCATCACCTCCTTCGACCATGATCTCATCGGTGTTGGGTCTCCTCTTTCATCGACGGGCGCCTCGAAGCCATCTACAGCACTTATCCAATTTTCAATGTCATTCATAAGGTAGTATTGCATCCTACCTTTCCAATAGGCAAAGTCATTCCCGTCGAAGAACGGAGGTCGTGCGGTGGAGTATCCCTCTTGAAACGCCATCACAATTGTTCCGGTTGACTGTTAGATCTTCCAAAATGCACCGGCTCTGATACCAACTGAAGGATCGTTTCAGGCATGCAGAGGGGGGGTGAATGCACTTTTTCAGATTTTGGATCTCTACAGAATTGTTAGCGCAGCAGAAATAATATGCAAAAGAAATTCAAAACAATGCTAACACTTATCGTTTACTTGGTATCCACCCAGATGGATGACTAGTCCAAGGATCCACGCCGCGAGCACCACTTTTCACTATCGAAAGTCTCCTTGAGGTGGAGAAACCTTTACAACAAGATCTTCCTCTTTACAGATGCAGAAATACGAGAGAGGAAGCAAGAATCACTCTACAGACGAGTAACACTTCGACACTGTACGGAATCGTACCGTGCACGTGCAAAAAGTGCTCCTTTTATAGGTGAACAGGACAGATTCACAATCTGTCCAGCCTGCACCAGTCGACTGCCCCAGACTGCCCCTGAGGCAGTCGACTGGCCTAGCATTAATTGCTAGCCAACGGCTAGTTTCGGGGTATACCAGTCGACTACCCAAATGCCAGTCGGCTGGTCCGAGGCTGCGAACTTTTTGTGAGTTTTGGCAGTCGACTGCCTCTGGGCCAGTCGACTGCCATCCTCCCAGCTCAGCTTCAGCCACTCCGGACCTTCTCCTTCACGTGTGTCTTCAGGTCTGCTCCCTTGGCTCGCCCCTTGAAGTCCTCTTCCTCTGGCTATCGTCCCTCGGATGCGCACACAAGCCTTCCCTTGGCTTGCCTCCATGCCACCCTTCATGTGTGCCCTTAAAGTCCACTTCCCGGCTTGCCCTTGGAGCTCTCCTCCCTCGGCTCTCGTCCCTCGGATATGTCCTCCAAGTGTGATTCTCCAAGTCCTGCAAACTCAATCACACACATCAAATACAACATAACACTCTAATCTTAAACATATTCACCAACACACATCAAAACCATGATCTTCCAATCATTTAAGGGTCGATTGCCTCAACAAGATGCTGGCTTCTAGATCTATAGGGCATGCATTTCTAGGGTTAGGGCCTAAGTTAAGTCCATTTGTGAAGAAAAACCCTAGTTTTGTAGGGGGTAGTTTTAATAAAAACTAAGTCGAAAAATTGATTTTAAGATTGCAATAAAGATTTTGAAAATCAAGTAAAGCAGTTTTAAAATTATTTTTGATACTAATTAAGTAAAGCAGTTTTTAAAAAATAGAAGTAGAGTAAGCCTATTCTACCAAGCATAATCCTAATAAAGATCAATTAATCAAGAAAAGTAAATAGTCAACTCGATAAGTCAGCTGGTCAAAGAGAGAACCAGCACAGTCACACCACAGTCAAATACAGGTCAACCCTACTGAGTAGGGGTAGTCAATAATACAATGCCAATCTGAACTAGAAGGAGGGACCGGGACGATCAGATGAGCTGGGCTGCCAGGATTGAAACAGCTGTTAGGATCGATGGTGTCCGCTAGAGGGGGGGTGAATAGCGATTTTCCGAACCCCCTTGTTCCTGCGTTGTTAGTAGCACAGCGGAGTATACAAAAACAAACAAAAAACAACGCTAACAACCTGATTTAGTTGGTATCCACCCCGGTCGGGCGACTAATCCAACAATCCTTCGGCGGATCAACCCCGGATAACCTCTGGCTAGAACTTGTCGCTCCTTGTGGGTGGAGAAACCTCGCCACAACACCAAGGACACATAGAGAACAAAGTGACTTGACTTGGTTCCACTTCAAGTTAGACTTGACATGGGAGAAGAAATGGAGTCAAGTTTGACTTGACTAAATATGGAAAGTCCATAAAAGGCAAGTTTGACTTGACCAAAAAGCCACCTCACCTTGACTTGACCAAGTGATGACTTGGCTTGGTATTTGACCAATGATGATGCTCCACATCATCTCCAAAGGTTGTAAACCCCCCATTTGAATTTGAATTCAAATTGAAAGGGGGTTATGGCAGGCCACTTAATGGCCATTAATGGCCATTATGTGGCCGACTACAATGAGAGAACAAAACAAGGTTTTGTTCCATTTTTCTCATTGTGTGTCTTCTCTTCTTCCTCCTCCAAGTGTTGGTGCTCTTCTTCTCCTTCTCCTCTTGGCCGAACCCTTGAAAGGTGCTAGCACACCTAAAGGGTTTCCTCCATCCACTTTGTTCGCGTGGATACTTCTAGAGGGACGGCACTTGATGTCTTAGAGATCCGACATCCAAAAGGAACGAGCGGGATAAAGCGGGGCACGCACCAAAGGTAAAATGGTTTATCCCTCTTTAGATCTAGGAGTAGATCGAGTTTTGAGCATGAAATGAATACGTGATTTTTGTTTCAGAATTTTTCTTCGCACGAGATCCATGGCTTTGGGTTCTCGGGGTTTCCGCGACGCGAAAAGGCGATTTTCGCGGCCCGAAAAACCCAACAGTGGTATCAGAGCCACGTGCGAAGCACGTATTTATTTTTTTTGTATGGGATACAAAATTTAGAGTAGTTTATGATTCTGTAATTTTTCTAATTTTTAGGATTTTATGAGTATTTTTCTCGTAGAGGCGAAGCAACGAGTGCGAAGCACTTGTACACTTCGACCACCGAGAAAAACTTCTCCGAAACGGCAAGTTTCGCCCAAATAGATTTTGGGACAGCGGGTTAGGCACTGTTAGATCGCGATACGACACTCACGAAATTAATTTCGTGAGTAGGGGCGCCGCCCCTAACCCCGCAAGGGGCCTTGTCACGTGATTGTGCCCGAAACCCGCTTAACGGGACCGCCGTGGAGTTGTGACTCATAAAATTCGTAAAATACATAGAAAAATTAGATAAATTTCTTTAAAATACACAATTTTGAATTATGTACAGTAGTGTGATGGTCATGGCCCAAGACCCTATTTTAATTAGATTAAAATATGTGTGTAATTCATATTACGGCCTGCGTGCCGTTATTTGTGTTGTGTGTGTTGTATTGTGATTGCGACCTGCGTGTCGGCCTTTTATTTATTATTTCTGTTAAAATTAGTTTAAGACTCGAATGTAACTCGAGTATAAATTTTGTAATGTACAAAATTAAAGATGAAGGAAATTCTGGAGAAGACGGACTCGTGTGAAGCAAGCCGACAACACATGGGGTTCTGGAAGGAGGAGCTTGGAGAAGCTGCTGCCTAGACCCTAGGTTGACCAAAGGATCTTCTCATTGGCTTGAGAAGATCTTAGTAGGGCCATGACTAATCACACTTTAATTTTCTTGTATATTTTATTTTTGCTTATATGTATGTGATGCATGTTAGTATAGAATAGAATATACATGAGTGTATGTGATGCACATGTAATGTGGGAACCACATCTTGATGTGCACCTAATACACATTTAGGTTAAATTAGATTTAATAAATGCCTAAATACGATGCACATCATCGATTAGATTAGATCTAAATCGAAATCAACTCGTATATGCCTAACGAGCCTTGATACCCATCACTACCACGATCATATGCGATTGTTGAATCTGCCAAAGCAGAGCAATGCATTTAATCGTGGTGGGATGCGGAGGGACAACCTTGGTCCCGCCTATCACGCTTGGGTTAGATTGAGCTCAATTAGATTGAGTAACTAGTTAGCTCAATTGGATCGAGCCTAACTATAGGCATACTCCAATAGTTGGAAAGGTAGGACAAGATCGCATTTATCAATAGTCTTGGGCGATTTAGCCAAAGCTAACTCAAGATTATTCATAAATGTTAATTCTTGATCCTATAAACAAGAGTTGCATAGAGATGTAATTGGTAATTAGTACCTACCGATCATACTAAGTCTTGGGCGATTTAGCCAAAGCTAACTCAAGGCGTAGTATGATGTGGATCTTGACCTACGAGAATTATAGTTAGTTGGTGTGGATCTAGTAGTGTGGTTTTACCACATCTATGACTCGATTCTACCAAAGCCCTATAATTCAGTGGGAGCATCATTTAATTAAAGGCCTAGTTAAATGATAAATAAAATATGATACAATGGTGGATATTTATTTTCTGCATTTTATGTTGTAGATTACCATGTCAAACACGAACACTCTCTCTCTACGATCTGTTCTTGAGAAGGACAAGCTCCTAGGAGCTAATTTCCTGGACTGGTACAGGAATCTGAGGATAGTCCTCACGCAGGAACGTAAGCTGTACGTTCTGGAGCAAGCAGTTCCTGATGCACCACCAGCCTCTGCCGCTCGTAGTGTTAGAGATGCTCATCAGAAGCATCTAGATGACGCGTTAGACGTGTCATGCCTAATGCTATGCTGTATGTCTCCTGAGCTTCAGAAGCAACACGAGAAAATGAATGCTTTTGATATGATTGGCCATCTCAAGCAACTATATCAAGGGCAGGCAAGGCATGAGAGGTTTGAAGTGACTCAGGCCCTCTTTTCATGCAAGATGAAAGAGGGAACCCCTGTAGGAACTCACGCACTCCAAATGATTGGGTACGTCGAGAACCTCGAGAGGTTGGGGTTCCCTTTGGGCCAAGAGCTGGCTACCGATCTGATCCTGCAATCGTTGCCGGTGAGTTACCGTCAATTCGTCATGAACTACAACATGAACGAATTAGACAAACCACTGCCCGAGATACTCAACATGTTAAGAACTGCTGAGCCTAATCTCACCACTGCCAAGTCCAGTACCGTCCTAATGGTACAAAAGGGCAAGGGTAAGGGCAAGTGGAAGCCCAAAGGTAAGGGTAAGACCCAAACCAAGGGCAAAGCCAGCTCTTCAACACTCAAACCTAAAGGTGGGGTTGCTAAGGATGCTACCTGCTTCCACTGCGGTAAGACTGGGCATTGGAAGCGGAACTGCAAGGTATACCTGGAAGATCTGAAGAAGAAGAGAAGTGAGACTTCTACTTCAGGTATAAATGTTATAGAAGTCAACCTTTCTATTTCTACATCATGGGTATTAGATACTGGGTGTGCTTCTCACATTTGTACTAATGTGCAGGCGCTGAGAAATAGCAGGGCATTGGCCAAGGGCGAGGTGGACCTACGAGTAGGCAATGGAGCAAGGGTTGCTGCTGTTGCTATAGGGACTTACTTTCTATCTCTACCCTCTGGGCTTGTACTGGAATTGAATAACTGTTGTTATGTACCTGTACTAACAAAGAATATCATTTCAGTTTCATGTTTAGATAACAAAGGTTTTTCATTCATAATAAAGGACAAATGTTGTTCTGTTTATTTAAAGGATATGTTCTATTGTAGCGCACATCTGATGAATGGCCTCTATATTCTAGACTTAGAGAGCCCTATCTATAACGTGAATACCAAGAGGTTGAGATCAAATGAGTTGAACCCAACCTATCTCTGGCACTGTCGCTTAGGCCACATAAATGAGAGTCGCTTGTCCCAGCTCCATAAGGATGGTTTGCTGGACTCATTTGATTTTGAGTCATATGAGACATGCGAGTCATGCCTTCTAGGCAAGATGACTAAGACTCCCTTTAGTGGACATAGCGAAAGAGCGACAGACTTGTTAGGACTCATACATAGTGATGTATGTGGCCCTTTCAATGTCGCTGCCAGAGGTGGTTACAGGTACTTCATCACATTTACTGATGACTTCAGTAGATATGGCTATGTGTATTTGATGACACATAAGTCAGAATCCTTTGAAAAGTTCAAAGAATTCAGAAATGAAGTACAGAACCAACTTGGCAAGAGTATTAAGATACTTCGATCAGATCGAGGTGGAGAATACTTGAGCCATGAGTTTCGTGACTACCTAGCTGAGTGTGGGATTCTATCCCAACTCACTCCCCCTGGAACACCACAGTGGAATGGTGTATCCGAAAGGAGGAATCGTACCTTATTAGATATGGTACGATCTATGATGAGTCACGCAGATCTTCCTATATCCTTTTGGGGATATGCTCTAGACACGGCAGCGTTCACACTAAACCGTGTTCCATCAAAGGCTATCATGAAGACACCATATACGATATGGACAGGGAGGAGTCCCAAGATGTCTTTCATGAGGGTTTGGGGTTGTGAGGCTTACGTACGACATCAAGTCTCAGACAAACTGGGACCCAAATCTGATAAGTGTTATTTCATAGGGTATCCCAAGGAAACGAAGGGATACTACTTCTACATTCCTAGTCAGCACAAAGTGTTTGTTGCTAAGACTGGAGTATTTCTAGAAAGGGACTTTGTTTCTAGAAAGACTAGTGGGAGTACGTTCAGTCTTGAATAAGTTCAAGACATGGACAATAGCACTGAAGCCTTGATGGAAGTTGAACAGGAACCACAAAGTGTGGTGGTTGATGAGGTTGTTGCACAAGAATCTATGGAACAACAACCTGTTCATGTAGACCTACCTCTTCGCAGGTCTGATAGGGTACGTCGTCAGCCTGAGAGATACTCATTTCTCTTGTCTGACCATGATGACGTTATGCTCGTTGAGAACGAGCCTACCTCCTATCAGGAAGCTGTGATGAGCCCAGATTCTGAGAAATGGCTAGAGGCCATGAGATTCGAGATGGATTCCATGTACACCAACCAAGTATGGACTTTGGTTGATCCACCTGAAGGGGTCAAACCCATTGGGTGTAAGTGGGTCTTTAAGAGAAAGACTGACATGGATGGACTTGTACATACCTATAAGGGTAGACTAGTAGCTAAAGGTTTCAAGCAAATTCATGGTATTGACTATGATGAAACTTTTTCTCCAGTCGCGATGTTCAAGTCCATTAGGATTTTGCTTGCTATTGCAGCATACCACGATTATGAGATCTGGCAGATGGACGTCAAAACTGCGTTTCTGAATGGAAACCTCCTCGAGGAAGTGTACATGACACAACCTGAGGGTTTTGTAGATCCAAAGCATACTGGTAGAGTATGCAAGCTGCATAAGTCCCTTTATGGACTAAAGCAAGCTTCTCGAAGCTGGAATCTTCGATTCGATGATGCAATCAAACAGTTTGGTTTCATCAAGAATGAAACCTTGTGTCTACAAAAGGGTTAGTGGGAGCACAGTTGTCTTCCTTGTTTTGTATGTAGATGACATACTACTCATTGGGAATGACATTCCTTCACTACAGTCTGTGAAGACTTGGTTGGGGAATTCCTTCTCAATGAAAGACTTAGGTGAAGCAGCCTATATTCTAGGCATAAAGATCTATAGAGATAGATCTAAGAGATTGCTTGGCCTAAGTCAGAGTACATACATTGATACCGTTTTGCAACGGTTTGCCATGCAAAATTCCAAGAAGGGAAATCTGCCAATGTCACATGGCGTGAGTCTTTCGAAGACTCAAGGTCCCTCTTCTAGAGAGGAGAGAGACCGCATGAGCAAGATCCCTTATGCCTCAGCCATAGGATCTATCATATACGCCATGTTATGTACTCGTCCTGATGTCTCGTATGCTTTGATCATGACGAGCAGATACCAGTCAAATCCAAGTGAACGTCACTGGATAGCAGTCAAGAATATTCTTAAGTACTTGAGAAGGACTAAAGAATATTTCTTGATATTTGGAGGCGAAGAGGAGCTAACTGTAAAAGGTTACAGTGATGCAAGCTTCCAAACTGACCAGGATGACTACAGATCGCAGTCAGGGTTCGTGTTTTGCTTAAATGGTGGCGCTGTCAGCTGGAAAAGTTCAAAGCAGGATACAGTTGCTGATTCTACAACAGAAGCTGAGTACATTGCTGCATCTGAGGCAACAAAGGAGGCAGTTTGGATCCGCAAGTTCATTACTGAGCTTGAAGTGGTTCCTAGCATAGCCGACCCAGTACAGCTCTATTGTGACAACAATGGAGCTATTGCGCAGGCTAAGGAACCTCGGTCACACCAGCGGACCAAACACATACTACGGCGTTTCCATCTCATTCGAGAGATCATCGATCGAGGAGATGTGAAGATATGCAGAGTACCCACAGAGGCTAACATTGCAGATCCCTTGACCAAGGCTTTGGCACAAACCAAGCATGATGGTCACACTAGGTCATTGGGTATTAGATACTACAGTGATTGGCACTAGTTCTAGTGGGAGATTGTTAGTGAGAGCCCTAGAGCCAATCATGTGATGGTTGTTGTATGGACTCATTGTATCATATTTCATATATATATATAAAGGCATTTGATTATGGTTATTATACTTACTTGTATTGGTGCCAAATAACTAAGTGTAATAACGTCCTTGGTAGTAGGTTCATATCTATATCAATCGATTGGTTGAATCGATAGTGAGATGATATAGAGAACACTACTCTTAATTATTCCTAGTCAAGTATTAACATTCAGGGACAATGTTAATGCATAGAGACTAGCATGTAGGTCAACACGATGACTTGATCTCACAAGTCATGGATATGAGATATCAAGTTGACACATGAGTATGCATTGGAGAATGTATACTGAATGACCCACCATGAGAAAGTATCATGGATCGTTATATGAGTGTCATATACTTTCTCATGTGACTATTAGTATGACTATTAGTCCTTAGACCTGAAGTCACCATAGTTCCCTACATAAGGAGTTATGTACTTTGGTTTCGTCAAACGTCACCCGTAACTGGGTGGACTATAAAGGCGATTACTGGGTATGTAACAAATTATGCGGAGGGATGTGAGTGATGTAGATGGGATCTATCCCTCCTATATGACGGGAGAGATATCATAGTCTTGATAGAGTGAGATCACTAAGTGCATGGCCATGCCCAAATAAGGCAATATGAGATATTGAGCTTATTTGATTATAGTGAGTCTACTTGGAGTTCAAGACACATAGATTGATTGGAGGATGACACGGTCTATGCTTCATAGAAGATCAATCTAGATATCGACGATAGAAGGACATTGTCACATATTATGAAAGTCATAATTAGTAGTCACATTGGTGATGTTGGATCTCAACATTCTTGTAACTTGGGTAGCAATGATGTGTTGCTAGATACCGCTCATTGCTTATGTTTCTAAGAGGTTAGAAGCATTGCCAACGTTACAAGAACCTATAGGGTCACACGCAAAGAACAAATAGATGGAGAAAAAAAAATGAAGTCAAGTTCGACTTGGCTAAATATGGAAAGTCCATAAAAGGCAAGTTTGACTTGACCCAAATCCAAATCAAGTTTGACTTGACTTGGTTCCACTTCAAGTTAGACTTGACATGGGAGAAGAAATGGAGTCAAGTTTGACTTGACTAAATATGGAAAGTCCATAAAAGGCAAGTTTGACTTGACCCAAATCCAAATCAAGTTTGACTTGACTTGGTTCCACTTCAAGTTAGACTTGACATGGGAGAAGAAATGGAGTCAAGTTTGACTTGACTAAATATGGAAAGTCCATAAAAGGCAAGTTTGACTTGACCAAAAGGTCACCTCACCTTGACTTGACCAAGTGATGACTTGGCTTGGTATTTGACCAATGATGATGCTCCACATCATCTCCAAAGGTTGTAACCCCCCATTTGAATTTGAATTCAAATTGAAAGGGGGTTATGGCAGGCCACTTAATGGCCATTAATGGCCATTATGGTCGGCCACTTAATGGCCATTAATGGTCATTATGTGGCCGGCCACAATGAGAGAACAAAACAAGGTTTTGTTCCATTTTTCTGAGTGTGTGTCTTCTCTTCTTCCTCCTCCAAGTGTTGGTGCTCTTCTTCTTCTTCTCCTCTTGACCGAACCCTTGAAAGGTGCTAGCACACCTAAAGGGTTTCCTCCATCCACTTTGTTCGCGTGGATACTTCTAGAGGGACGGCACTTGACGTCCTAGAGATCCGACATCCAAAAGGAGCGAGCGGGATTAAGCGGGGCACGCACCAAAGGTAAAATGGTTTATCCCTCTTTAGATCTAGGAGTAGATCGAGTTTTGAGCATGAAATGAATACGTGATTTTGTTTCGGAATTTTTCTTCGCACGAGATCCATGGCTTTGGGTTCTCGGGGTTTCCGCGACGCGAAAAGGCGGTTTTCGCGGCCCGAAAAACCCAACAAAATCATGCAAGTCAAGGCTGACCTAGGCTAGTAAGAAGTCCTGACAAGTCAAGAATGTCCTAGGCAAGTAAAAAGTCTATGTTATGACCGAAAGGAATTTAGATATCTATACAATTGTATAATATTGTCCACTTTGAGCCTAAGTCTTCATGGTTTTTCTCTTGGGCTCTCCCAAAAGGCCTCATGCCAATGGAGATATCTTTTTTCCTTATAAGCCTATGATCATTCCTGTGTGTTTTTGATGTGGAACTATGTTTGCAACCTTGCAACCCCATCAATCCCCCTCAAACAAAGGATCACAAGCCCCCCTCAAGCGGAAACTCTTTTCGTTTGATATCTGATCCTCAATCCACTAGGACTTTTTGCCCCTCGGTCCACCCGACCTATTAGGACTTCACTGCCTAGCCGCAACTAGAACTTCTCTGCCTAGTGTCGGGTCCTCTTGATCAAGACACAGGATCCCACACATCCTTTATTCAAGGCTTAACCCACATGGTTAGATTTGGATCATGGCTCTAGCTCGTGCTTCATCCGGCGGTTAGTCCGGTGAAGAGCGACCTGGCTCTGATACAAATTTTTAGGATCAAAAGGAATTTAGATATCTCCACAATGGTATGATATTGCCCACTTTGGGTCTAAGCCCTCATGGTTTTATTCTTGGGCTCTCCCAAAAGACCTCATACCATTGGAGATATTTGTTTTCCTTATAAGTCTATGATCTTTCTCATGTATTTTCGATGTGGGACTATGTTTGCAATCTTGTAACCCCAACTGTCTACTCAGATCACAATTGACCATATAATTAGCAAAGGAAGAAAACCAAATCAAGTCAAGGATGACTGAATACTTGGCAAAAGGAAATCTTAGGGAGTAAACTCTAGGTAGTGAGAAGTTTTGGTGGAGTGAACTCAGACAACTGTGGCTAAAACAAGGTTTTCAGTTGACCGCATGCGGTCGAACGGACCAACGTATTTGAACGACTGAAGTACACGATTTAGTTTACTACTTCTATCTATTGTGGTGACTTGGTGTTGAGAAAAGTCTTAGTAGATCGGATCGATCAGATACTAAGTGGAAGAAGTCCAAATAGGTCATCTATACCGAATGTTTAGCAGGTAAGTAAGATAAGATTCTATATAAGAGTAGTTTTTCTAAAAAGGTATGAGGATGTGTTCTCACATTGAGAGCAACTTTAAGTATGGATCCGACTAAAGAAATCAATAGAGATTTTTAATCAAGATTAGACAATCGTACTATTAAAATGAAACATGCATATATAAATCGTTTTTAACTCTATTTTGCAAGACGATTATTATTATATCTATTGTATTAACTTTATTTTGTAGAAAAATAAAATATCCTATGATTGAAGGGTTCAGTCCAAGTTGATAAGCACAGATCAAAGCTAGTCTGAGCTCAAAAGGAAGTAAGGGTTCAATCAACTGATTAGAAGGATCAGTCAACTGAACACATATGGAAGGCATAATTCGGATATGATCAGATCAAATAGTAAAAGAAATTCTAAAGATTAGTCGATCGATCATGCAGATTATGCGACATTGATATGATCGGAGTAAAGCAAGGAAAGAATAGGGTTCAGTCAACTGATAGGACATTTAGTAGATCAAAAATCTTTGAATTCAAGCATACATATGATGCGATATGATTGAGTTTAGTTGACTGAACAAGTATTCAGTCATCCAGATAAAAACTATAAAAAAGCTTAGGAATCCGAGACTCAAAACATACAATTCTAAATGATCTCTCTTTCTCTAATGGCCCATTCATGCAAGTATTATTGCTGCTACGTCGCGAAGCTCTTCGATAACCTACGACAAATATTTACATCCCATGTTGCCAGTATATTTAATATTTGTATTTATTTAAGGAGATAATAGTGTGTTATTATCTTTTAATATCTTGTACGAGCTTTCCTCCTTCTCCAAAAGCTTTTTCGAAAAAGAAAATTAGTTAATTGCCTATCTGAAACGATCAACGAGATTGTAGGCCTTGGAATAGCAGTTGCTGGACTGCGAACCAAATAACCGACCGAGTTATATCTTACATTATTTTTCCATTGCGTATCTGTTATGTTTTTATAAAAAAAATTCAAAGAACGATATTCACCCTACTCTATAACACTATCCGGTCCTACAATTTCAATCATCAACAATCCCACAATATGCAAAAATTTGGTGATTCGGATTTTACATCATTTGAACAAACAAAATATCCAGACTTTAGCAATTTGAACTCATCTTTCATTCAGAAAGTAGCTCAGACCTCGATAGAGGGAAACCAATACACAATAACAAACACCATGATAATAGAGTAAAAAAACATTAATAATATTTTCCTTGATTTTCTTCCTATTGAGATAAAACTCACATGATGGAGGGGAGAATAATGCATCATAACAGTGCACCAGAAATCCACCGTATGATCATAGCTAGACATTCTTGTGGTTTAAACTCTGGAGCTGTGTGTCCAGCACCCTATATGAAAATAATAAGAACAACTAAATTTCATGAACATGACCTAACAATTCATTCAAATAGTATAAGGATAGAAAAATATCATATATGTTTTCAGCATACCTTCACAGTTGCAAATGTCAAATTATTGGAATATGTCATGGTATACCTATTGGCATTTGATGAACACTATTAAAATAATCTCAAAATAGTTGGATTTCTTGTAAGCACTTAAAACAAGACGTACCCAGCAACTTGACCACCAACATGCCAAGATCTCCAATCTTCCACAATAGAAGAGTTCAAGGAATTTATCCATTGTTTTGTCCCCGAGAAGGGTATCATCAGATCATGATCACCACTAGGAATGAAGAAACCTTGCAATGACAAAACTGTTCTCTAACAAAGCGACAAATGATGTTCATATTAATTTGATCACCTGTAAACCAAAGCACGGTATCCTCTTTGCAAAAGGCTGAGATGATACTTGATATTACTCTTGCCCTCCATTGGGTACGGTAAGTCACGATTGCAACATACCCATTCTTTAATTGTCTCCTTCAACAATATTTACATCACTCATGAGGCTTTTAAATTTAAGCTCCATTCATTTGAGTTCTAGTTTTCGATGTCGCAAGGTCTTTAGAGGATTGAAACAACGGGATAAGCATACCTTTTTGATATTGAGTGCCTTCCTTACAATATCACTGTTTGCCCAATAGTAAGCCAGTTTATAAACATAACACTGTGATTAGCAAACATGATCAATTTTACCTAGCACAATAAAATTAGAAATTCATTCATCAAATGAAGTTGAGTCCTTACTCGACATCTCGGATCGGGAAATGCTGGAGGGTTAAGAATGCTTTGGTTCTCCTTCAAAATTCGTCTACCAGAAGTTGTGCTCACAAGACTAGGCAGCGGTTTCAATGGACACTCAGGACAGTACATTTCTAAAATGTGTGGCTCATTAATTTCCGATACAAATGACTGTCCATGAAGCATATTTGTTATATTTCAGAAAACTTAAAAAGATCTATGTAAATATAATTATAGATTATTGGGATTGTTTACTTTCAATTTTAGAGGATATTTTGGATGTTAGATCTCTTGGTTCAAATCAAGCTCAAACTAAATTCACCTTGTTGGTTTGTAGCAGAACTAGTAGTGAACCAAGATGAACTGATTCCTTTTACTACGCCTTGACTTGTTCAGTTTCCTCGACTACTTTGGTTACGTAGATTCACTACATTTCTTGACTTGTTCAATTTCCTCAACAAGAACCTTGTTGCTCTTGTTTAGTGCTGCTAGAGTTTCAATTATGTATTTCATTGTTTACGTAATTGTTTATCTATTGTCAAGTTGTTGTTCGTGTGTTGTCGTTTATATTGACTCACATTGTTAAATGTGTTAAGATGCATCCGGCATTTTGAAGTGGTCGGATTCTGGTAGTCTTGACCGCTGCAACTTTTTTGTATCGTCTAAAAGTTCAGAAAGTAAGATGACATAAGATATCATTTTGATATATTGATCTGTAATGGACTTAGATTACCTCAAAGAAGTCATCTGATATGATCCCCATGTTGTGGGCATAAGGTATTCTAGAATTCTTGTCGACTTTTTCACCTGTTATTGGGTTGCCAATCAAGTAACCCTGAAAGTCAACCATAAGTAAAGACTTTTTCTTTCATATACAATTAGATGACAACAATTTAAAGATCAAAATTAAGTTCTTTCCCATCATTGCCAATGGCCAATCAATTCAGTCAAGTTACCTGGAGGTTAAGTAGTGGTTCTTTCCCTTCATCAATACCTGGATTGCAGTAAATGAAAATAGCTCTCACTTCACAGTTCACAGCCTCAACAATAGTTTAAGTTAAAAGTAGAGTTACCGTCCAATATTCTTTTGGCCACCATAGGTACAATTTTTCCAGCATACGAATCCCCAGCAATGTAGAGGGGATTGGAGATGAACTCTGAGTGCTCAACAAGCCACTGCAAAAGTGAAAGGTTGCATCTTTAAAGCACTTAACAGTAATTACATCAGGAATATATGATCTTTCCCACCTGTATGAGAAACTTATAAGTCTGTTCAGACCAAATCGTATCGTTGGCATCATAGCCTTCATCTTTTCTTGAATATGAGAATCCAGACCCCAATGGGGAATCTAAAAAGATCACGTTGGCGACCTACATGTATATATGTTTTCACGCAGACAGGACCAAAAGCATGTATCATATTTCCTCCTCGATTACTCAATAAGAAGAAGAAGAAGAAGTCACCTTGGTCCAGGAATAGGGATGGTACACCAAGCTTGGCAAGCTCCCGTTGTACTCGGCTGCCACAAATTTCATGGGGCCTGCGAGTGGATTGCTACTATGAAATTAAACGAGAGTAGGTAATCATAGCAAACAGGGAAATTTCACCCACCGATCTCGAAGACCAGGCCGCTGATGGCAGAGCACCTTGGGCCGCCAGTCAGCCAGAGGAGCAGAGGGTCCTCTGTTGGCTTGTTCTCCGACTCAATGAAGTAGTAGAAAAACTCGCCGCCGTGCACCTCGTCCACCTCCACGTACCTGCAACAATTAAAGAAGAGGTTCATGGCGGTCACAACAAAGTTAAGGTTGAGGGAGCAGCATCCAGACCCTGTTTCTAAGTAGAAGGGCAGGAGGCCTTGGAATCCAGGCAAATGGGTGACCACCGAAGATGACAGAGCAGAGGAAAAGAAGCAAAGGAAGATCAGTGAGACAATCAGGAGAGGGCCTTCCATCTCTTCCCTCTCCCTTCTCCCTTCTCCCTTCTCCCTTCTCCCCTCTTCCTTCTTCCCTGTTGTCTGTGCGACTGTTTTAGAGTTTCATACATGATTAAAAAAGCGTCCAAGATGGTACAGCTATCCTGCGATTACAGCAAACATTAGCAGATAAGTCAAAGATGCAATCAAGCAACCAGTGGCCGGGATAATAATAATAATAAATTGGATAACGTGCAAGTTATGGCGATCGATCCTATTTTTTTAAAAAAATCACTTGCCCATAGTTTAATATTTCATAATTATATATATTATTTTAAAAAAAATTATAAAATTCATCGGAGCTGAAAATCAAATTACTAATGTTTAAGAGATAATTAATCTTTCTTCTACATCGTATCATAACCTAGGGCAAAATTGGCAGGAGATAAGGTGACAAAGACGATTCACTTGCCCATAGTGTCTATGTCAACCCATCCTAGAACCAACAAAGAGAAGATAAATCATGAGATTATTAACTCAGATGCTATGGCTAATACATGGAAAGGTCGGATATACTAATTTTATCAGATTTTGATTTCGGATCTCAAAACAATAATATCCACGTATTAATCATCAGTCTATCCCAGATCGAATGGATGGGAGACTAGCTACAAGCTGATGGTCTTTTTTTGGGATGGTTATATATAATTTTTTTTGTTAGACAGGAAACATAGGAGCATAACATAATTCAAAATGACAATGTAGAAAAAATATCAATCAGGTTGGATAATATTAAATTTGGAATGGGGTCTTATAAAAATCTTTTATCGGTCGTCAAGTAATTAAAAAATGTTCATGGTAAGAAGTATAAAAACCTAATATTTTACCATTACACATCTCATTTGAAAAAAAAATTATAAAATTCATCATAGCAAGAAATAAGGATGGAAACATGCCAGACCAGATCAGGTTTTTGTCTTAACATGTCAGGCATGTATAATAACAAAATGACCTGAGCCTGTTATAGGCTTTATTCTTGACCTAAACCTGGCCTATTCAATAGTCTGGCCTGCGACCTGTTTACAAAATCTGTAATTTAGAATACTTTATACAAGTTAATGGGTCAAAGTATTAAATAAGCCGAAAACTAACTTTAACAAGTCTTACATTATATAGACCTCAAAACAAGCCTTGCATCATACAAGTCTCAAACAGGTCAGGCCTACAAATATATACATATGTATCTAATTTTAGTAGGCTCAATTCAGCCTGTCAGATTTGGTAGTCTTTATATTAAACATAGGTCTGACCTGATAAAAAAATTAGATTTTGAAATAGACCTGAACATTATCCTATTTCTAAACAGGTTAGGCCAGACCAAACTAAATACAAGTCAGGTTACAAGTTGCTTGACATATTTTCATCCCTAATTAGAAATCGAATCACGAGTATGTAAGAGAAAAATTAATCACCCTGTTATACCATAGCTCCGAAGACGAAATAACCTATAAACAAAGTAATACAGAAGGTATGAAATGCCTAAATAATTATAATGAATCAGTCGATGTGATGATTGATCCTGACGACTAAAAATTCATTTATCTCTTTAAAAAATAAAGCGTGTATTGTGCATCAAAGAAATACATCAGCATTATATCTGTCAAGTAAGAGACGTGCATTGATTCATTAATTCAGGTAGATGCTTTTATCTTTAATTTACTTATCAAATAAATTTAAAGAACAATTATATAAGAATAGTTTTAGTTGGTACCACTTAGTTAAGCAAACCATTGGTTTGATACTTTTTTCCCCACTTGACTATCTAAACCAAGCTTCCTATCATATTATCAATTTCACTCCACCTAGTACTAGATTGGGCAAATATACCCCCGGAGCTATGGTACAACGGTAGGGTTACTAGTAGTTAACCCATATATCCGCGGTTTGATCCCTAGCTATGGCGCATTTTACAAAAATTTTTCCTTCAAATGAGACGCGAACCCTGGGACGCTGGGCTTCTAGACTGCCCACCGCGAGCACTTCCTGATTTACCCTGGTGACCGGTGGAAAATATCCATGAGGCCGAGTCGGTCATCCCAGGTTCAATTTGTCCGCTGTCTGATTAAAAAAGATTGGGCAAATATCACTCAAGTCTAAATCCTTATCTAACCTTTTTCAATTAAGCAGAAAATAAACATGCAAAGTAAAACTGTAAATCGATAAATCATGCAATTCAACAAGAAAAGATTAATTTGCTATTAGCTCCCCTAAATGATAACATTAATATGGTCTATCTAGGTAGTGAATTTGATTTTTGGGGGCCCAATAATTATTTGGTTTGGCTTGATTAAGCAAGTTTGATTTAGGAACTCATGTTTAGACTTGATTTCTAATATTTTAATTCACCAATGATAGAAACGAATTGAATTGAGTCTCAATCTTGTATCTTAGTCTGAATCGATTATATACAACTTTTTGAGTCGCATGTATTATATTAAGGTACTTGGAGTCCAAAGTAAACGGTTCCGGCCATCCTTTAAGGTTTTCAACTCGAGCTTTTAAATTGAAATTTTCTTCCTCAGATAGTTGGACTTGAGTTGAAGTTACAATTTGAACTTACACTACAACAAAAATTGTCATCAACAACAGATGAAATCTATTGTTGCAGTCCATTTTAACCGTTATAATTTGCACTATTGTTAAAAATATGTTAAAAGAACGAGCGTTAAACTGTTATCTTTGACAACCATTTAAACACTTGGTTCGTAGTCACGCGCTCTAATCCTTTGAGCTACAGGCCCCATCCCGACTCCACTGGATCTATTCCTAGAAGTACCCTCAAAAAAGAACCTTTCCTCAACTATTTCAGGTTAAGAAGATATAAAAACACGTTTCTCTCTATCTATAAGAAATAAAATCGTGCGTTCCGATGTGTGAAGTGATAGTGAAGAGATATCATAATTGGGATTTATAATAAGACGACCTTTGCACTTTAAATTTTTATCTATTTTATATTTTCAAATATGAAAAACATCAAATCAAATAGACAACGATTTTAAACCGTTGTCTTTTATATCAATGATAATAGTTTCGCAATGATTAAAATCTATTGTCTTTGGATGGTTTTGCGAAAAAAAAAATAGATTGAAAAATATTTCGATAACAAGTAAAATCGTTTTAGTTGAATTATTTTCACAATTATGTATAACCATTATCTTTATTCGGTGTTCAATAGTTTAAAAAATCTAAATATATTTAATACAACAAATACACCACATATATTTACAAAACATAATATTTATTACGATATATATATATATATATATATATATATATATATATATATATATATATATATATATATATATATATAACATCTTTTAGTACTCGTACAATATGAGAATTGTTAGTATTTATTTTTACACACGTCGATCAGCATTTTTAGTACAGCAGGTGTCGGCATCAACAAAAGTAATTTGTACACAACTATTTGCTACACATCTTTTACAACTAAGTTATAGCAAACTTAGATGCATCTTCACAATTCTTGAAGGCTCAAACCTTAAAAAACAAAAACAAAAACAAATAATGACTCATAATGATGTTTATGATAAATGAATTAAAGACAGCAAAAGTAATCTATGAATTCCAAATATACTTTACATGTTACGCTTCACACTAAAACAATAAAAGCATCTGCAGACAGAATCTAGTTCTAGTTGATTAAAATAAAATATCGTTGCACAAGCATTTTTTCTTGTCTTGTATTAAAACAATTTGTAATTGCAGTAACAAATTGCAGTAACAATAACATATTTTAGACTTGGGTTATAACCGTTGTCTGCAATAATAAATTTGGTTGATTTTGTTATTGCAGTGTCAGATTAGCTACTGATATCTTAATAGCTAACAAAGATTAATTTCTTCTCTTGCAAGGAGTGTGCCATAATGGACCTTTGTTTGTTTTATAATCATAACATTGTATTAGCACATGATTAGTATCACAACAAAGACTAGGAATTATGAGTTTGGAGCATCTTATTAGCAACAAATTTTCTTTTGTTCATTCCTTTTTTCTAGGAATTAAAGCTGTGAAAGAGTGTGTGACATGCCTGGCAAGCTCAAGAGCATATCTTAAAGCTTTATGGGGTTGCAGACGTCTTTTCTTTTGAAGATAGCTCCCTAAGTCGCTCTGATTATTAACATAGATAGAATTGAAACATTAAGATTAAAACCAACATTAATCTTGGTTGTAAAATTTTTTAAAAAATTGTGCCAAGAGGAAAATTAGCACAAAAACCTTTCAACGTAATGCTAAGAAAGATACATCAATCATACATAGATCATGAGGAAATGAATCATAAAAGTATAATAATATATACATAACAAGCATTAGAAACTTACTTTTGGATGATACTCTACGGCAATCATCATAGGTATATTTTGTGTAATAGCTCCTACGAATTGGATAACATTTGGATGCCTAGCCTTTTGCAACAGATTCAATTCATGCTTGAAGGCATTTCTGTACAAGTGCAAGTGACAAACATCTTAGACATCTAAAAATAAAAAATAGAGAAGATCAAGAAATTGGAGTAATCAATTTGTGCAAGGGACGTTCATGTAGAGTAGCATGAAACATGGGAGAGAAGCCCCCTAGTGAATCAGAAATGTGAGGCAAATATTTGATGAGGCATCTATACCATCAAAACTTCCAGATAATATTGAAACAAATCACCCTAGATTAAGACAGTCTAAGAGAAGTTTCACAAAATAGTCATGTTTGAACTTACTATCAGGATCTGAATGGCTATCATTGTCAAGATTTTTCATAGAAACCTTTGTGCCATTCCACTTGGCAACTTGATAAGTACCCTGACAAAGTGTGTAGAAGAAGTGAACTTCATCCTTTTACTAACTAATATGTGATCTAAAAGAAATACCAAGAATGAAATGAGCAAGTAATCACTTTTAAGAAGAATGTAACTTTAGTACAAATTAATTTGTTTTGTATCTTCTAGCTAGAGCCAAGGCAAAAATAAATAAATAAAAAAAGAGAATGAAACCAACACACACATCAAAAGAAAAATACAAATGTTGCAACTGTTGCCTTCTGATGCAGTCCAAGTACTAAAATCAATTTTTTGCAATATATTGATCCTTTATGGCTCAGGTAAGAGTGACCGAAACTTAGTCGTGGTCTTTTAAACTACTCAGGCCATAATTCCTGAAACACTAAACTAGTTTTATTACCCAAAGACTACTACCAGGAAAAGTGAAAAGACAGAAGCAGGACAAGATTATGGTGGAAAGTGAAAAATTGGTAAATAGCACAAATTCATTTTTTGAATCTATGCATTAGTTAAAATTTTATTTTTATGTTTAGTTTGATATGCCAGGAGAAAAAACATAAGAGATACATGTCTTTAAAACCTCTTCACCTCGACGAAATTGTATTTCCCCTGGGTTTCGCTCATACTCCGGAACTTCTCCGGGATTTGACATGGCCATGGGAGTCCTCCTAATCTTCTGAAGAAGTTGCCGAGGAAACTTCAGGAGGTTAGTTACCCAAATGCGATAGATGTCGAGTAACAGAAGAAATACCGGGACTTTGGCTCCTCGAGATTTCAAGACATTGTAGACTTCAACATTACCATAGTACTTGGCATCTACGGTAGCCTACCATGAAACACCAAGTAATCAAACCTAAGTCCAATAGTCTAACAATGGATGTTGAAGAAAAACAAGATTTTTACCTTGCTCCCCCACCGATTCCTTGCATCGACATTGGCTCTCCAGCAGAGCAACAACTTAACAACGCCCACATTCCCCTCGCAGGCAACTATGTACAGGGTCGTCCTGTCGTCCAGATCAATATTATTCACATCAACGCCATCCTTCAACAGCTCCTCCACGCCCTTGGCATCCCCTAGCAACGCGAGAAACAATAGCTGCATGGTGGAGTCCAGGTTCTCCGGCACCGTGAGCTCATCCATGACGGTCGGGCTCCTGCACTCGCGGTGGGGATTGAGCGAGGACTGCCTGCCGAAGCTAAACCTATTGAGTTGCGGGTTGAAGGAGAGGTTGCGCTTGAAGCTGAACTTCCCGCTTCGCCTACCGGAGCCGCCTCTAGAGAGCTGCCACGAGATGTCGCGCTTGACTTGCCCTGGCGCTTCCGCATCCATCGGTCCCCGCGCTTCAGATTAAAGCCCTAAAACCCAATCGATTGCACAGAGAAAACAAGAAGGGGCAAATGGAGGCCAAAAAACATCATCCCTTTTTAGGGGAAGATTAGGAGGAAGAGTCTGGCTTCAATTGAAAATTGGGGAGGAAGAAGAATGCGCGAGATCGAAGGTTGCAGGGAAAGGAATCAGGAAAAGGTGAGGAAGAAGGAGAGGAAGAGAGCGAATGGAGGAGGAAGCAGGGACCGAGACGCCATCAGCAACCCTACTTTTTCACGGGAATAGAGAGAGGTACCCAAGTCTAAGCAAACCCAAGTCTTCGACGGAGATGTTCAGCGGGAGACGGACTCAGGGAAAATACGAAGGAGAGGGATTCAACAGCGTGAGGGAAAATGCAAAGGAAGGCTTCGGGTTTAGGACCTTAGGTGAAGAGGGGAAAGTGCGAAGGTATTTTGGCGCTTAGGGTTTTGGCAAAGATAGAGAAATAAAGAAGAAAACGGGAAGGAACAGAGGCAAAGGAAAACACGACGAAACTATGATATCCCGTTTGCAATGAAATTAAATTGAATTTCAAAAATTAAATTCCAGCTAAAATGGAATTCAATTTTTATATTTGAAATAAGTCGGTAAAAATTCCTTTGTTTAAATTTCTTTATTTGAAATGAATATAAAATTAAATGAATTTGATTATTTTTACTATTTTACCTTGGTTAAGAATCAAATATTATATTTATGTGAGTTTATTTTAGTATTTTTATTTATTGGAAAATTCCCACACCAAATCACACATATTTGGGAGGGAATTGAATTCTTATTTTTGTTGGATTTTAATTTCATGAGAATTTAATTTCTTCACTTAAGTTACTTCTAAATTATGGAATTCAATTTAATTCCTGGATGGAATTGAATTTGGGTTTCCAAACAGAACGTGAGTTAATATAAAATAGGATTGTTTTTTACTATATAACAACATAAAATACATTACGGTTATTAAATTTGTTGTTGTACCCTAAAATAGACAACGGTTTTCAACAATCGTTGTCGTAGCCTCAAAAACAAATAACAGTTTTCAAAAATCAATCTCGTCGACTCTTCAACAATATGGAAAAGATAACGATTTTAATAAAAACCATTATTAAATAGTAAAAAATAATGATTTTTTCATAAAGTCGTTGTCTTTTCCATGTTATTGAAGTCGATTTTTCTTTTTGTGTTATTTAGTTGAAATACTTAGGTTAGTTTTCTCCTTAAGGGCTTTAACCTCCTTTGGAGTGACTTGACCCAGACATTAAATTTGGCTACCTCTCGAGTTAGATCGTAAATCAAATAGTTCAATTTATTTATTAGTGGAGAGTCTACCTCATTATTTGGTACGTCTGAAAGAATATGGATCTGTGGCTTCAGATTCGGATCCGGACTCGGTCTCGACCACTTGTCCTTGCACAGGTAATACCAAAAAGCTCACTTGAGCTTGTTCTTCCTCATCTGAATCCTCCGATGATAACTCGTCTTACGTAGCTTTCAGCGTTTTCTTCCTTCATTGCATCTTGTCTTTCTTTAGATTTGGGCATTCCACCTCAAAATATCCCCTTACGTTGCATCCATAGCAAATCACTTCGAACTTGGATTTTGTCGTTCAACCTGGTTCACTTTACTTGTTTTTCAACTGGATCACCTTCTTGATCTTGTGCTTAGTAAACCCCTTTTCTTCTTGAATAGTTTCCGAACTAAGTTGACTAGTTCAGAGCTAATTTCTTCGTTGTCTTCTGAAGTTGATTTCTCTGCTGTCTTTTGAATCCGATTCATCTTCGGATTAGGGTTCATTTTGGGATGATTTTGATTTCTTGTTCTTGAATTTTCCTACAAGTAGAGCAACACTTTTCTCGACCAGGGTAGCATTAGTTTATTCATATAATTCAAATTCAGAAAATAACTTGTCTAACTCTACCTTTAAAAGATCTTGAGAGACCTTGTAATCATTTACCATCGATGCCCACAAGGTATTTTTTTGGAAATGCTTTCAATGCATACCTAATTACGTCTCGATTCTCGATTGATTGTCTGATCGCGTGGAGTCAGTTAAGGAGGTTCAGGATCGGAGCATGAAGCTGACTTACTGACTTTCCTTCCTATATTTTTATATTAAACAATTTATTTAAAATTAAATTATGCTTGCTTACCTTGGTGTCGAAAAATCCTTTGTGTAGATCGACTAACTGTTGGGATCGGTAGGCCGACAAGAGGGGGATGAATGACCCCTGAAAAATAAGAATAAGATCTTTTGTTCGACTTTAACAAAGATAAAGTTAGTTATCAATAGAACAATAACATAAAACAATTACTAAGCAAAAGAAAAGAGACACTAGATATTTACTTGGTTACAACTAGAATGGTTGCTAATCCAAGACAATGGCAAGCTCAACTCCAAATGTACTCCTTGTGACGGAGAAGCCTCTTACACATTTTGAACTCAGAGAATGCTCAAGAAGAAATTCGTTATAATTCGATTGATTAAATAAACTAAGGGGGCACTTGGTAAGCGGGTTTAGAAGGCGGGAATGAGAATGAAATATATTTCATTCCCATTTATGATGCTTGGTATACGAGAATCGGAATCAAAATATAGATATGATACCATTAATTTTATAACCCAACCCCCACTAGGTTATCACTAAACCCATAAACCCCTCAATCAAAACCCATTACCATTTCCATTGTCGAATATATATCAAGCGCCCCCTAAGTTTAGGGGTCTATTTATAGCCCTTGTAGAAGTTTATCGCAATGTTAACGTGGTGCTTCTCGGGTGCCCAAGTGCATACGGGCGCCTAACACGTGGTCAATGCTTATCCACATCGCAACAACCACGAAGCAGCTACTCTTTGGATATGTATGGTCACACAGGTGCCCCAGTCATTTCGGGCACCTGAGAACATAGGCGCCCGAGTGAATGAGGCTGCCCCCATACACAAGCACCCTAGTTTTGTTGAAGGAATCTATGGTCCGTGAGACCATGTGTTTTGATGTTTGGGCAAAGGGTTTAACTTAGGTTTACCCTTGTGTTTAATATGTGTATGTGAGTGTGTAAGTTTGCAGGATACACATAGGCTTAGCTGGACGGCTTCGAGTCCAGTGAAGGATGGCATGAGGAGACAAGCTATGAGTTTGTATGCATCCGAGGGACCATGGACAAAGTAGAAACGATGAGCCGAGGGAAGCACACTTCGAGGCATACGCGAAAGATGGCATGAGGACTAGCCGCGGGCTCATATGTATCTGAGGGATGAGAGTTAAAGTCGAAGAATACTTGAAGGCAATAGGTCAAAGCTGCAAAAGAAGAGTCGGCTGAGTCGTGAGGGTCCGAGTGTGAGAAAATTGTACTTTTGAAGGGAACCCGAAGGTTTAGGGTTTGGGCAGTCGACTGATGCTTGGATTAGTCGACTGGTAGTTAGCATAGAAAGATCAGTCGACTGATCTTCTGTGCAGTCGACTGGTGTCGGTTGGGAATTTGAACGTTGGACTGCAATGTTTAGATTCGGTTGGGACCAGTCGACTGGTATTGGCACCAGTCAACTGGTAATGGCTAGTTCAGCCACAAGCTCTATTTAAGGGAGCTCGGTTTGGCTAGCTAGGGTTGACGAAATTGGCTTTGGTTAAAAGCCAATTAGTAATCTAAGTGGTCAGGTGTGTGTTGCGGGTTGTGACGAGGTTTCTCCACCTACAAGGAGCTACACAAGCTAGCCAGAGGCTTTTCGAGGAGTCATCCACCGACGGATCGGGATCATCCACCTTACAAACAGCCGTGGAGTAGGAGCTTTATCTTCAAACTACATAAATGGTTTGTGTTAACGATTGTTTTTATTTGTAGTTTGTATTTCCGCTTGCTCACGCTAACACTTGTATGAAGAAACGACGCATTAGGGGTCACAAGCTATTCACCCCCCCCTCTAGCCGATCCACCGATCCCCAACAAGTTTGACTCGGGCACCCGGGTTGACTGGTCAATCACTCGTTGACTAGTCTACTAGCGTTGGGCTTCTGGGTGATCTCAAGCCTTCCAGAATTGGGCTCACCCGAACCCTTCTCCTCGATCAAGCTTTCTCCCTACTTCTCATCCTTCGAACGTTGCGCGTATCCTTCTCACTCCACCGGTGTACTCTTCCACAGACCTCCGCGTCTCTCGGATGCACCGAGCCCGTTGACTCGCTTCCTGTGTCATCCTTCTCGTCCGCTGCGTCGTCTGCTCTACTTCCTGTGCTCCTAACCTCCTATACACTTAGACACAAGGATCAGATACCAACAGAACCTAACTTGATTCAGTTGACTACATCAAAACTCACCCCGGTATACTTACAATCTCTTCCTTTTTGATATGCGTCAACCCAAGTTAAGTTCAGGTTAAACAACATAAAATGACAAATATAAAATTTTGACAATGCAATACAAGAAAATAATTTGCAAATTAAACCTCCCCTTAACTTAATTCAATCTCCTCCCCCTTTAATCACATAAAAATAAAATATTAAGGGTAAAATCAACTTAGAAAAAAAATAAATTAGATTCTTTTCAAAAATTTGTGTAAGTTGACTAAGTTTTGAAAGAAAATTCAAAGTAAATTTTGGCAAGGAAAAATAAGTAATGTTAAAGAAAAAAATCATAAAGAATTATCAAGTCATCTTGAAATTTTTTGAGAATATGTCAACATAATGGTTAGTAAATTCAGTTTTTTAAAAATCAGGTTTAAGGTATTTTTAAAATTAAAATTTTGATTTATGATAAAAAATTTCAAAAAAATTATTTTTTAGTTGAAAAATACTCATAATTTTCGAAATGATAATTTATAAAATTAGATATTGACCTTAAAAATATCATAAAAATTTTCACAATATTCAAAATGTAACGGAAAGATCCCAAAAATTTAGATTTTTCAAAAGATATTTTTTAAAATTGAAAAATCTATTTTCGAATGAAAATTTGTAAAAATATATTTAATAGTCAAAAAATTTTGAAAATTTTGGTGGATATAAAAATGATGTTTATAACTGAAAATTTTAAAAATAAATTTTAGAAATAAATAAATATTAAAAAATTAAAATGGCAAATAAGGCATTAATTAACAATTAAAAAATATTAATTATTAGTAAAAAATCTAATGATTTTTTAAAGATCCAAAATAAGTTCCTACCAATAGGATTTATTAAATATTTTGAAGGAATATACTTTTTTCTCTTTTACAATATGACCCTTGTGATTTCTCAAATACCAATTAAGTTTTTTAAAATATTAAAATTTTGAATTTCAAAAATAATTTAAATTTCTACAAGCATGGTTATTTTTCAATTTCTCTATTTGAGCCTTCAATTTTTTACATTTTCTAATTTTAATTTATCATATATTTCTAAAGAACATGCAAAGACTAATTTTCTTTTTAACTCTACATTTTTTATTTTTTATTTATACAACGATCTAGTCATGTTTTTAATTTCAAAATAAAGCTGATTAGGAGGTAGAAGACAAACCTCACTTACCACATCATCGTCGAAGTCCGAAGCTCGCCATTCATCATTGTTTTCTTCTGAAATAGCTCCTCCATTGAGGCTTATCTCGGATGAACTTTCATTGTCTTCCGGTAGATAATAGCCTATTAGTGCTAGTTCGACAATCTCTTTGGTGTTGGACTCTTATGAAGATGAAGCGGTGTCCATTGAGGAATCGGATTTTGCTTCCTTCGGTTCTTCGTAGAGCTCTAGAAGCTTAAACCAAAGGGCTTTCGCTGATATGTAAGATCAGATCCTTTCGAGTTCCTCAGCTGGTAATACGCTTAAAAGATGGAACTCGGCCTTCCCATTTGCCATGAACTCGTTGTGTTGTTTTGCAGTCCAACAGTGTTCTTCAAGTTCTTTTCCGTTATCGTCCTTGGGTACTTCAAAATCAAATTTAATTATTAATAAAATATTGAAATCGGTTTTGAAAAATTCCTCCATGTGCCTTTTCCAAAACGCAAATTCTCCCTCAAACTTCGGTGGGTAGATGTTTGATCCGGTCATTATCTTATTGCTTTAGGCGGTAGTTAGTCTTCCTGAAGTGGTTCTCGCTCTGATACCACTTGTTGGGATCGATCGACCGGTAAGAGGGAGTGAATTATCCTTGAAAAATAAGAATAGGATCTTTTGATCGACTTAAAGAAAGATAAGGTTAGTTATCAAGAGAATAATAACATAAAACAATTACTAAGCAAAAGAAAAGAGACGCTAAATGTTTACTTGGTTGCAACGAGGATGATTGCTAATCCAAGACAATGACAAGCCCAACTCCAAATATACTCCTTATAGTGGAGAAACCTCTTACACAATTTGAACTCATAGAAAAATAGAGAAAACTCAAGAAGAAATTGGTTACAATTTAATTGATTAAATGAACTGAGTTCAGGAGTTTATTTATAGCCCTTATAGAAGTTTATCGCACTGCTGACATGGTGCTTCTCAGGCGCCCGAGTGTATACGGGTGCCTGACACCTAGACAATGCTTATCCACGTCACAACGGTCGCGAAACGGCTAGTCTCTGAATATGTATGGTCACATGGGCGCCCGAGTCCTTTCGGGCCCCTGGGAACACGAGCGCTCGAGTTTGACTCGGGTGCCTGGGTTGACTAGTCAATTGCTCATTGACCAGTCTTCCAGTGTTGGGCTTCTAGGTGATCTCGGACCTTCCGGAGTTGGGCTCACCTAAACCCTTCTCCGGCCTTCTCCTCGAGTGGACTTTCTTCTGGCTTCTCATCCCTCAGACGTTGCGCGCATCCTTCTCGCTTCATCGGCCTACTCTTCCACAGACCTCCTCATCCCTCAGATATACCGAGTCCGTCGACTCTCTTCCTGTGTCTTCTTTCTCATCACTGCGTTTTCCGCTCAACTTCCTATGCTCCTAAGCTCCTGCACACTTAGACACATGAATCAAATACTAACAGGACCTAACTTGACTCGGTTGACCACATCAAAACTCACCCAGGTACTTACACTAACTTATCCCACAAGTCATTCGTGTTGATAAAGGGGCTGATACGATTAAGTTCTTTTTTGGTTAGGTTAAAATGGAGGGTTTGAGTTGCTTTAGCATTGGCCTCAATCTTCTTCTTCATTGGTTGATCCCATTTGTCGCAGGGTTATAGGACTCCTTCTCTGTTGGTGGGGATAGTGAATCCAATTTTGATCATTATCCACATCCACCTGGGTCTTTAGGTGGTACTTCATCCTGCCCTTCCAATAGTTGAAGTCTTTGCCTAAGAAAAGAGATGGACAGGCTCTATTATAGCCTTTTTGATGGGTCATCAAAACAAATCTCACACAAGAAAAACAAATAAGAAAAAATATACCAAGACTTGGTCTTGGATTAGTAGTGTGGGAGGAAAAATAAACAAAAAAAGTAAACAAAAATAAAAACAAAAAGAAATTGTTCAAATATTGGTTGCACCAATTTAGAGTGCCTCCACTCTGATACTAATTGTAGGATTGTAAAAGTGCTAGAGGGGGAGTGAATAACATGTTTCGCTTTTTCACTTTTATGAAAATACACGGTAGAATAAATAACTATAAAATAGAAATAACATTTTTTTACTTAATTCACAACCCAGTGGCTTTAGTCCAAGGCCCATAGCCGTTGACTGCTTCCGATAGGCAATTCACTAAAAGTCTTCTCCTCCTAACTGTAGGATCGGAATGCACGTGAGAGGGGGGGGGGTGAATCACGTGTGTTTTAAAAAATATATTTTTCAGAGTAAAAAGAATGTGTTTGTAAAGTCGTGCACAGCGGAAACAAAAGAAATGATAAAAAAAAAGAACACACAAAACACGAACGAGTTTTACTTCGTTCGGAGCCTTCGGCGACTCCTACTCGAAGGCCCAGGTCCCTCGGACCTTTTCTGTGGGCAATTCACTAAAACTCTCTACCGGAGACCCCCGGTAGAGTAGGCGAATACAGACGATAGAGAGTGTGACAACCTCACACTCTCTAATAGAAATGAGTACAGATAATGCAGTAATAAAATCGTTACCAAAAAAAATTATCTGAATGAGTTTGGATGTCAAGGGTGGTCTTCCAGCAGTAATTGGACGTAGACGAGTTGGAAGACAGGCCGTAGCAAAAGAGCGTGGAAGCACCGAGCGTGAAAGCATAAAGAAGAGATGATGGCACTGTTCGAATTATCACTTTTCTTTTCTGTGCTAATTCTCATGCTTTTTATAGAGGACTTCTCGAGCTTTGAGTTTCATCCAGATCCTATTTTTGTGCAGCGATCCTATTTTTGTGCAGCGCTTTATCCATCATTTGAAGTAGCACAACTCAATCTGCTTTATCCATCATTTGAATTTCTATTAACAAAAAAAAATAATAGGAATAGAAATTCATCTTACCCAAGCTGTGGATAATAATAATAGGAATGAATTTATTATTATCAATAAGAATAAATTTATTCTTTAATAAAATTTCAAATTAAAAAAATAATGAGGATTAATTTTGCAGAATTCACCTGCAAAATCAACTTAGTCCATATACCAAATAAACCCTGTAAACCAGAGTTAGTATAATAATAAAATGGACTAAAATGTGAAATATTCAAAGGTAATTAGATCCCGTCCACATCTGGACCAGGATCTAACCAGGACTCAACTTAGATCACCCAAATGGGTCTAAGTTGGACCGCGCCTAAAGTCCCAAAATGGGACCCGTCCTCACTGGTTCGCTCCTCCAGTGACTTACCTTACTTACCCTTTGTGCAGTTTTACTTGACTTCTTGACCTACCAGGACTTTTTGTCAGGACTCAACCACCCTGATCTTTCTGCCAAGTCTCCACCAACTTGGTCTTCAGCCAGTTGTCAGGCCTCGCGAACCCAACTGGACTTTCTGCCAGGACTCAACCATCACTGGACTTCAGCCTAGTGTCTGGTCCTAAGTCTTTCAACCCTGCACACTTGGTAAAGAGGTTAGAACCATAACAACCTAACTTTAACCTGTTTGTCATTCATCAAAACTTGAGTTTGACCGTTAGTGTAAACTACACCAACACTAACAACGATTTGAAGGCAAAGGTGCAGATCGAACTGAGGCACAAGAACCGAGCTAAGGCGCCTCAGTTGTAACCCGAGGCACCTCAAGTTTGAACTGAGGCATCTGAGATCGAAAAGTTATTAACAGTTACCGTTGCGCCGTGGTAAATTCTTATCTACTGAGACGCCTGAAGTCCACATCAGCACAATGGTAATATCAATTTTTGGGCTATAAATAGCCCCTAGAGCTAGAAAGAACACACAACTTGTAATCATTTTTCTAGTCTTTTTGTGAACTTTCCAAGATTATAAGAGGCTTCTCCGCCTATAGCGAAGAAGATTTTCTAGTGCACTATCATTGCCTTAGATTAGCAACCACTCTGGTTGCAACCAAGTAAAATTTTCTTGTATAGTCTCTTACTATTTTTATGCTATTACTTCCTATAAACTAAGTAAACTAACTTCTATCTTTGCTAAGAAAAAACAAAAGATCTAGTGTTTAATTTGCAGGGATATTTACCCCCCTCCCCCTCCCTTCTAGCCGACCTGCATGAGATTTACAATTGGTATCAGAGCACAACTACTTCAGGAGGACTAACCGCCGCCTAAACCAACAAGATGATGGTCGGACCGACAATCCACCCAGCAATGTTTGAGGCGGAGCTCACGATGTGGAAACGCCGAATGAAGGACTTTTTCAAAACTAACTTCGATTTATTATTAATAATGAAAAATAATTTTGTAACACCTGAAGATAAAGAAGAACATCGCTGGATGAAAAAGGAACAAGTCGACTTCATAGCCAATGAAAAAGCAGAGTTCCATCTGCTAACTATGTTATCGGCTCAAGAAGTCAATAGGATCGGCAATTACACATCAGAAAAAGAACTCTGAGAGAAATTCCTAGAGCTTCACGAAGTTACATCGGAGGCTAAGCTAGAAAGACGAGATATCCTCCGAAACCAGCTGACAAACCTCTGGATGAAAGAAGGAGAAATAGTGACCCAACTTCACACGAAGATCAAGGTGTTGATCACCGGGCTCACCAACCTTAGCGAATCGGTAATGAATCGAGACTCAGTCCATTATGCACTCAACGTCTTCCCTAGAACCTAAGAGTGGACGTCAGTAGTAGACGTCTACTATATATCTAAAGACCTAGAGATAAGTACCTTAGAAGATCTATTTTCCACATTTGAACTGTATAAGTCTCGATGTACAGGGTCTAGAAAAGAAAAAATAGATAAAATTGCCCTAAACACGAGGGAGGTCGAACTAGATACGGAATCTTCAGACAATGAAGCAGAAACAACATATATGATAAGAAAATTGAGTAAATACTTTAAGTCTAACAAATTCAATAAAGCGCAGGGCAAGAAACACTTTTCAAGGAAAAGGCAAATCAGATGTTACCATTGTGATGAAGAATGTCACATCAAGGATTGCTGCCCGAAATTGAAAAAACAAAAAGGAGAAAGAAAACAAGTTTAAGCAAAAAAACTTGAAAGCAACATGGGGCGACTCATCATCAGAAGAATCTGAGATCGAGACCTACGTTAGACTTGAACTTATGGCAAATCATCAAAAAGAGGACGATGAAGCAACCACCTCCGACATGAGCATCGATGAAGGGGGATCATCCAGTTTCAAACATGATGATATAGTAAGTGAGGAGCAATGATAGACAACATGAAACACAACGTGAATGACGTGGAACTTTTTGTGTACACGTTCGATTGTCGTTTGGACACCGCCAGCGGCCTCCGACAGCCGCCTTGAACCAAACTATACCCTAGGGGGCACGGTGAACCCGTCGAGGGTCGTTACAATTGAAGTGCCACATCATTCACGTTGTCTTTCATTTTTCGTAAGTGAGGTATACAACCTTCCTCATGACAAACTGTATTCTGGTATAAGGTTCATGCTAAGGACTTTGTGTAAATTTAGATTCAAAAATGTAGAATTGAAAAAGAAGTTAGCCCTTACATGTCCTATAGAACTATATGATCAATTAAGAAATGAAAATGCAAAACTAAAAACACATGTAGAGAAATTAGAAAAAGATTTTACATGCTCAAATATTTTTTCTCATAAAAGGAATATTAGATACCACGAAAGACTTAACTGGTATTTAAGGAGCCATAGAGGCTAAATCACAAAAGTACCCCAAAAATTCTGTTCCAACTAAATTTTTAATAAATTTAATAGGTAGAAACTTATATTAGGTTCCAAAATCTTATCCTATTGAAATTATTTGTATGCTATAATTTAGATTATTTTCTAAAATTAAATAAATTATTTTTAAAATTTCATTTACTTGAAAAATCTTTCAAAAGTATGTCTGACTATATTTAAATTGCTTAAAATTTGTTTTAATAGATAATCATTTTATCTACTTGTAGAATTTTTTAAAAAAAATTTCTATGAAACGAAATTTTGTGAATTTCCTTACTCGACTTTTTAATTTTAAAAATATGTAGAAAACTATTTTTTTGAAAAGTCTGATTTTTTGGGAAGTGAACCTTACATTTTGACTGTTGAAAACAATTTTCAAGATTTTTTTATAGTAAAAATCTATTTTTTAAAATTTTTAAATTCTGCGATAAAAATTATTTTTTCAATACTTGAAATTTTTAATTTTTTTCTATGACAATGTTGGATTTATGCATTTGACACTATGACAAAAATTTTGAAATTTTTTGATATTTAGTTAATTTTTTATGAATTTTTAATCATTTTACCAACGGGCGCACGTGAGAATTAGGAATTATCAAAAGGCGTACTGAGGTTTCCTTTTTACTAAAGGGCGCATCAAATTTAGTGATCTTCCTCTTATACCCCTCCCACCAAGAATTCTCTGTCGCTTTCTCTTTCTCAGTTAGAATTCCGAGATAGCTGAACTACTTTTTCAGACTTTCCAATTTAAAATAATATATTATAGGAATCGGCTAAAAAACATAAGGTAAACAAAACAAAATCAATTAAAAGAAACATCTCTTCTAGCATGATTTCAGAAATATAAAGAGATATTTTTTTATATTTGATTAATATAAATTAATATATTAAATAATATATTAATAAATATATTAATATATAAAAAAACCTATCAAGGTACATGATTTCAGGTTCAGATCCACACAGAGCCTGAAGTCATTTGACTTCATGCCCAACATGGACTCAATTTTTTTCATTTTAAAAATAGTTTTTATAATATTTAATCATGATTTATTAAATTAATTATTTATAGGGTAATCTTTTATATAATTCTACAAGTTGTAACAAAATCCTCTCATTTTATTAAAATATTCAGGTACGATCAAAACATGCTTATATTTGTTTAAACTTGAAATAAGAAGGTTCCACCTGAATACTACATAAATACATAATGTATAGCAAAATTGGGTTCCTTGCAGACCATCAACTCGTATTTTCAGAATTTGTTGCAATAGGACTTTTGTAGGTGCATCAGTGGGTATGATTCTGCATTGTTTTTTGTTATCTACAATAATATAATAAAATATTGATGCAATATCATACCCACTTTTGTAGGTCCATCAGGACTTTTGTAGATAATAAAATATATTGATAAGCAAAATTAAAGAGATAAGGATGATTTACTAAAAGAAGCTATGATTCTGCATTGTTGTTGCATCGTTCTATGTCAACTGATACGGTATGAAAACATAATTGATATTCATTAGAACTAAGTTTAGACACCACAAATATCATCTCCTAGCTCAACTCTAACTAGTGATATCGAGTATTGAGAAATCAAAATATCCTAGGTCCATCAATGAGTTTCCACCGAAACCCACTGATGGACCTACAAAAATCCTATTGGAACAAATTCTGAAAATATGAGTTGATGGTCTGCAAGGAACCCAATTTTGCTATGCATTGTGTATTTAGGTAGTATCCAGATGGAACCTTCTTATTTCAAATTTAAACAAATGTAAGCATGTTTTGATCATACCTAAATATTTCAATAAAATGAGAGGATTTTGTCATAACTTATAGAATTATATAAAAGATTACCCTATAAATAATTAATTTAATAAATCATGATTAAATATTATAAAAAATATTTTTAAAATAAAAAAAAAATTGGGTCCACATTGGGCCCGAAGTTAAATGACTTCAAGCCCTGTGTGGATATGAACATGAAATCATGTACTGTGATAGGTTTTTTTATATATTAATATATTTATTAATATATTATTTATATTAATCAAATATAAAGGAGAAACAATGCAGAATTATATCCACTAATGGACCTACAAAAGTTCTATTGCAACAAATTCTGAAAATATGAGTTGATGGTCTGCAAGGAACCCAAGTTTGTTATGCATTATGTATTTAGGTAGTATCAAGATGGAACATTCTTATTTCAAGTTTAAACAAATGTAAGCATGTTTTGATCATACCTGAATATTTCAATAAAATAAGAGGATTTTGTCACAACTTATAGAAATATTTAAAAGATTACCCTATAAATAATTAATTTAATAAATCATGATTAAATATTTTTAAAATGAAAAAAAAATTGAGTCCATGTTGGGCCTGAAGTCAAATGACTTCAGGCCCTGTGTGGATTTGAACCTAAAATCATGTACTATGATAGATTTTTTAATATATTAATATATTTATTAATATATTATTTAATATATTAATTTATATTAATCAAATATAAAGCAACATCTTTTTATATTTCTTAAATCATGCTGGAAGAGATGTTTCTCTTAAATCATGCTGGAAGAGATGTTTACCTTATGTTTTTTAGCTGATTCCCATAATATATTATTTTAAATTGAATAGTCTGAAAAAGCGATTCAGCTGTCTAGGAATTCTAACTGAGAAAGAGAAAGCGACAGAGAAATCTTGGCGGGAGGGGTATAAGATGAAAATCACTAAATTTGATGTGCCCTTTGGTAAAAAGGAAATCTCAGTACGCCTTTTGGTAATTTTTAATTCTCACGTGCACCCTTCGGTAAAAAGTTGAAAATTATATTTTTAATTTTATAAATATTTAGAAAATTATTTCTGATAATTTCAATTTTTCAAGATCTGTATATTTTGAATGTTGAGAACAATTATTAAAATTTTCTAAAGTTGAAATCTAATTTTGAAAATAATTTTCTAAGATTATCAATTTTTACAATGAAAATTATTTTTTTAGCCCTTTTTTTATGTGATCAAGGGGAGAGTTATGAGGATTAAGATAAGGGGAAGATCAATTTGAAATTTAATTGCATTATTTCTTATACTTAATTGCATATTTTATTTTATTGCTTAAATAATGTTATTTATGTTTTCTTGTTGTATTTATCCTAACTTAACTTGGATTGATGCATATCAAAAAGGAAGAGATTGTAAATACCCGAGATAATTTTGATGTAATCAACTAAGTTAAGTTAGGTCTTGGTTGGTTTGATCTCTGTGTCTAAGTGTACATGAGCTTAGGAGCACAAAAAGTCGAGCGGAAAATACAGCAGTTAAGAAGGATAGTATGGGAAGAGAGCCAACAGGCTTGGTGCATCCGAGGGACGCAAAGAAGGAAGAATATACAGGTGGACGAGAAGGGTGTGCATGACGTCCGAGAGACGAGAAGTCGGGGAGGAAGCCTGTTCGAGATGAAAAACTAGAGTCGGGTTCGAGTGAGACTAACTCTAGTTGGTTAAAAAATCACCCAAGCAGACGAAAGGCAAAAATATCAACACCATTGTTGACTTTAACCAGATAGTCACATGAGGTGCCTCCGCCTCAATCAAGGAAATCAGTTCTGCACAACAACCGAGCTGAGACGCCTCAAGTCTAAAATGAGGTGCCTCCGTTCAGGTATCAACTAAGGCAACTCAGATCGAAAAATTATACCTTTGCGCCGTGGGTAAATTCTTATCTAACTGAGACACCTCAGGTCCACGTCAGCATAACGGTAACATTAGCTTTTGAGCTATAAATAGCTCCTAGAGCTAGGAAGAATACACAACAACTTATAATCATTTTCCTAGTTTTTTTGTGAGCTTACCAAAATTGTAAGAGGTTTCTTTGCCTACAACCAAAGAGATTTTTCTAGTGCGTTGTGATTGTCTTGGATTAGCAACCACCTTGGTTGTAACTAAGTAAATTCATCCTGTCTAATCTCTTACTAATAAACAAACTACGTAAACTAGCTTTTTTTATCTTTGTTAAGAAAGATCAAAAAATTTAGTGTTTAATTTTTAAGGCTATTCATCCATCTCTCTAACCATCATGCAGGGGACCTACATATAAGTGACTTGGTTAAAGGGGGCATATAAAGTTTCGAAATCTTAATCCATATGGACTCAAAATCTGACCGCTGCAAATGAACTCTTGTTTTTTTTTTAATCTAGATATCTAAATTTACTATTCGATTAATATGAGAGGTGACTAACTTGATTGTATAAAAAATTTTCGTAAACCATCAAATAAATCAAAACTCATAGATGAATCCTGATATATGACACAACGCCACAAATAATTTTAACTACTCAGGTGTAATATATTGTGAATGAGATTTAAAATCTTGTTATCTAGGAAGTTCGTCCAACCGTTTACCATCGCACCCTTCTCCGGGGAGCACCAACAAATGAATTATTGAACAATAATGTAAAGTCACAACAAATGAAGATCTAAAAGATGGAGAGATTATATTTAAAGTATAATCACATATTCAATCTTATTCCCGTTTATCATCGATATCAATGGGGTCACATTGAGGTGTTCCAGGGAAGGTTTGTATGTTGTTCATGAGGCTAAAGTCCTGGAGGAGGATATTGAACTTTGCGCAAATATTGGCTAAATAAATTATATTTAAATATTATTCTAATTTGGACAGAATGATAAGTTGCATAAAATATAGCAAAAATAATCTGAACAAGATAATAAAGCATGAAATTCTTTAAATGCCAACAGCCTTCAGAGATTAAAGGGGGAAAAAACACTGTAAAGAAGAAAATGCATTCTCATTTTGATGTTATTGCAATCGTCTTTCCTGTAACCGCTCGGTCGGGGGAAAAAAATCTGGTAAAATGTTTTCCTAGCTTGTCAAAAACCACCCCATCTCATGAACTTCTTTACCTCGTCGTACAAAACCAATATGGCAGCTGCTCCTGTACTCCTAAACATGTTGGATACGGCACCGCGATAGAATGATGTTAGACCCTCGAGCTTATAAATCTTCCTCCAACAATCCAAAGTGCTATTATACATCGGTTTCTCTAGCCCAGATTGCATCATCATCCGTCGACGAACAGTATCTAGTGGATACGATGTCAAGCTGGCTAGTGTCGTGACAACTTGAGCAGCTATCCAACGCTTCCACAAGGGCGAGTCATATGAAAGAACGAGATCTTTAGCAGTATCGAATCCGCCAAAATATAAGCCGCGATGAATGATCATTCCATGGATCGACGCAGGTAGGCCTCGGTAGATGCCTCGAATGCCGTCTTTCTTGTATACGGTTTGCACGAAATGGCTGATACCTCTGAATTGGCGTGCTTCAGCCAGGCCAATGTCTGCTGCTAGGCGGGTATGGGCTATGTCCAGTGGGTAGATGATCACTAAAGTTGTGCAACCCGCTGCAGCCCCTGCCATGAAGTTGGCAGCTGCAACAGACCACTGCTCAGTTTTTCCTCTGCTCAATATGGTCCTATAGAGATCCTGTGAGAATAATGCAGAGAAAACCTTTAGCTCATTCATGTAACAATTAGCAAGGAACAAGATAACTAATCAATACAGTACAAAATGGCGATAACAAAAACAATCGAGCATCTGGAAAGAATTTTATGCACAGGTATATGGACACAGTTTAACAATGTGGGAATAGAATTTAAAAGAGATCAGAAAGCAGAGAACTGTTAAGGCTACTTGTGTTCTTCGTACAAACTAGGTGCTGGGTAATTAGCAACAAAAATCTTTCTTGCTAGATCAGTGAGTCAACCGCAAAAGAAGTGCTTCTCAAATACTTGGTGATCCTAAGACAATGTACATCAGTGGAATTTGACATTGACAAACAGAAATTGTATGGATAACTTCAGATGCCGGAAGGGTTACAAGGTTATAAGTGATAACATTATTCACTTAGTTAAAGGAATGATGAAATGCTGACCAATCTAACTTTGGTACAGCGAGTAACAATGGCTGCGAGAAGTATATCCACATGTATAGATTAGCATCCTGGAATCTGGATATTATATTACTTTTGGAACAAACTAGATTCATAATTTTTTTATCATTGGTTTGCATTGGAGACCAATCCAAACCTCACAACTAGTTCATAGGCGTAGAAAAAAAAAATAAAAAGCAGCTTCCAACAACTAGTTCTTCTTAAGCTCTTAAGCTGCATCTCCAATATTTCATAACATTTTCAATGATCTATTCTTCAGCCCTATAATCAATTGAAAGAGTGAAGTTATATCTTCCCATTGACAAGCCTTAGTCAAGGGGAAAACCTCGTGCCTTGACTACCATTTCACAAAAACAATTTTCCTCAAGCATTGCTAGATGAGGTAAACTAGTTGTGCCTCAACCTCATCTAGCAAGCAATGCAAAGGCGGATGCGACAAAAGAAGAATCAGAATACAATATCATATGGATTTTGTTTAGAAACTAATTTACTACATAATCCAGAGGATATGATGCCCTAATGCTTACATTAAACATTTAACAAACACTAAGTGAAGCTGTTCCAGCTATACAATTCATTTTGTTTTCAGGAATGATTATTTTCTAAGGATGGCATACAAGATAGCGTGAATTCTTCCATGGAAACAAATAAAATTGTTCTCAAGAAGGAATGTGTGCCTCTAGTAGGCATAGCTGCATATGTAAGGTAGCAATTGGTCAGCCAACAAACAACAAAGTATAGGTGGATGTACCTAAACAAGAAATTGCAATATCAAATGGTTTTTGTGAAGAAAGTAATTTGTTATATTCAATAAGACAGAGGATATTATGCCCTGATCATTAAATTAAAGATTTAACAAACATCAAGTAAAGTTGTTCCGGTAGATAGTGAGCATACACTTCAAACAGTCTATTTACCGCCCTTGGCCTGAAGAACAATGGATGCTCAGATGAGTTCTACAGGTGACTAGCAATTCCAGGTCATACTAATTTGGAATACGGCTAACAGTTGCTAAAAGTTTAAATACCTTTCCTTCAATCTTTCATTTGTTTTTCCCTTAACCCCACCAGTTAACCTATTTCAACAGCAACAAGTTATCCCCTAATGCCCCAAATACTGCTTCCAGTATATACGATTGATCGATCGAATCCTCCCATATGCCCTTAAATCAGAATTCTTGAGCGGAGCACCATGCAAAACTACATGTCATGAGTTCACTTGCAATGAAGAAGTCATCTTACACCCTCAAGCAAGTGATTCAAGGGCATCAATTCACTAGAATCATGTGATTAAGCATCAACGTCATACATTCCTTACATCCTGAATCAAGAATAGAATTAACCATAGCAACGCATTGACATTGGTGATGGGTAAGAAACAGTATCAATTCCCCCAAAAAAAAAAATCTGAGAGAAAGAACTAGACTCTTTCATTCCTTTCCTCGAGATCGCTTAGAAGTGACAAAATCAATCTAAGCATACCATTAGCATCGATTTGATTGTTTGGAATCGACCGCCCAATCACATGTCGAACAAAAAAAGAACAACGGAGAGCGAAGAAATATTTCAATCTCGGAAGAAATAGTTAATGATTCGAAGAAGAAGGACGCAAGGTTTAGACGCGAATACCTTGAGGGAGAAATTGAGAGCGACAGAGGGGTAGTATCGGATGACGCTGGTGCCATTTCCACGCCACAACGAGAGCATTCCCTCCTCGCGAACGGTGCGGGCGATGCAATCGATCATACCCCGGAAGCGGCGGCCACGGCCAAGGAGCGCAGCGTTGCTCTCCTGCGTCTGGAGCAGCAGCTTGGCCCGCTCGATCGGCGCTACCACGGTATGAACCGCGCCTCCCATCACCGCCCCTGCGATCATGTCCCGCTGGAATTCCCATATCCGCCCCTTCGACCGCCCTCCGCCGCCGCCGACACTAGCAAGGGAACTACCCGTCAATTCCATCAATAGACACCACTTCTCCCCATTCTCTCCTCTATCTCTCTCTCTCTCCCTCCCTTGCACACCGATCACGTCAGCCGGCGAAGGTTTTCCTTCGGCACTCCGTTCTCTCTCACAGAAGACTGCCCTTCCTCTTCCAGCTTCCAGTTGAGTCTATATACGGTGTGCAAAAACACGTGTAACTCACGTGACCTTCACGGAACCTACCCCGCGAGGCCGTGAAAATTGGTATTTGTTGGCAATGTAAACGAAAATGGATGTAAAATAGGTCAATCAATAATGTGAAATAGGTGGGATCAAATTGATTATCTCAAATTTAATTAAGTCAAAAGTCTATATTTGAGGTTTATCATTTATATTGAGATGATATGAATAGCCCCGTGTTTGATCCGACGGTAAGAATTTTATTTGTGAAGTAATTAGGATTTAATTTTCAAGTATATTATGGTGTTGAATTATCAGTGAAATTGGAGTCATGATAACGGTCTATTTTCTAAATTTGTTTGATGATTGAAATATTGTTGGATATTGAGTCTTAAAAAGAGTAAATACGATTTTATAAAAAAAAATCGAGTATCAATAATCGATAAAAATCACAATTGACTTAAAAAATGAAATTTATATTTCGCATAAATGAATCTAGACTATTAATTTGCTCAAAATTAATTACAGGTGAATGAAAAATTAATTGTTTAAAGTCAGTCCAAAATTAATATAGAAGGAAGTAGATTTGAAATAGTCACATATCTGTAAATTCCAAGGAGGTTTGCTTCCTTATATATGTTGTTGTATTAATAGAGTTAAAAAAAGAAAAACACAGGTATTCTCTTCTTACAAGCACGCAATGAACTCTTTATTAGCGCACTTTACGACCATTGGCACGTGGCAGTGCCTACATGACATTCGGGTGACGTGTCATGTGACGTAGCAGTGCCTATGTAGCATTCAGGTAGGTAGAGAGAGATGATTGGACTTCTAACTAGGCAAATGAATGATAACTGTTGGATCGAAGAAGAGTGCTGGATCGCAAGTGATGCGATATGGAGCGTTGATCGCGAAGAGTCACGATCTGACCATTGGTAATGAGACTTGATCCGACGCGTCAGATCGAATCTGGTAGCTGAGATCAAAGAGGATCTAAAGGGTTACAACCATCCAGATCTGGCGGCTAAAATCAAAAGGTTATCTGAAGGGTTACAACCCTCCAGATCGAACGACCCAAATAATTCCTAAAGTTCATTCATTCAATCCCTGGATGCTAGAATTATTCATTCAATCATCCAGAGCTCAAAAAACATACATCTCATTTTCAGCATCCAAAGTTCAAAAAACCCACGAGAATGTTCGCTGGTCTTGAAATTTGAACTGCTGCTATTTAGAGACATCGTCGTTGTATCTTGGAAAATGAATTGCTGCTATCCGTTAGCATCTATAGCGGAGCAATATCATTTTACGGGGATAATGTTGAACACTAATCTCGACGATCTTATATCAGTTTGCATCCGCCCTGGCAACAAGTCAACCGACCCACAATCGTAAAACGATATCATGCAAATTGATATGGCCTTGATCAACGACATTTATAGAAACAGATAGACTATAAATGACATCTCTTATGTCAATGACACCAAAGGGATATTAAATGAATGGAATTGGGATATAGATGGAATATAATAAAATAGAACCACTTTAAGGTTCCCTATGAAATGAGACATGAAACGGAGCCGCTACGAAGAAGTTCCGGGAGTTACGAAGGAAGCTTCAGACTCATATTGTTCATGGGTTGAGAACGGGAGTTGTAACACCCAATAATTTTCTGGTATTATTAGGGATTTTTAGGATTTTTTCTAGCATTTTTCGGAATTTTATTGCATTTTTCGGATTAAAAATAAAAAGAAAAAAATTAAGGGGTCGGGTGGGGATTGATCCCGCGACCACAAGGAGAAGCAAAGCCTTAAAGGCAACCAAGTAACCAGCTGGGCTAGGGTATCAAACACAAAAAAGAATTAAACGAAATAATGTTATAGTTGATTTAGTCCGTTTCATGAAGAGGTATTTAAACTTCCACTTAAGTTGTGTTAAGACCCCTTCTAGGGTTTGGGGGAGGCCGCGCGAGCAAAGGGAGGAGGCTGCGAAAATAGGGAGAAAGGGGGGAGTTTTCTTCCTCCTTCTTCTTCCTCTTGAGTGGAGAGCCTAGGGCTTCTTCCCTAGGGCCAAGAAGTAGAGTTTTCTTGCAAAGGAAGAGGAAAAGAGCCCTACGATAGGAATTTCAAGATACTTAGTGAGTTTTCTTCAAGAAAAAGTAAGTAAATCACTCACCTGCAATAGGAGTAGCTTCGCATGTAGTTTTCTTGTTGTAGAACCTTGATTTGTAATCTAAGTGCATGCTTTGAGAATATTGTTTATTGTGTGATTTAAGTTTCTAAAGAATATATGTTTTTAATCATAGAATTTGAATTGGAGTAGATTGTTATGTGTGTGATCTAAGCATGAAAGATTAAGTTCTTGAAAAGTCCCAAAAATGAGTTTTGGGTTAAGGGCACATAAGGTGCTCGATGAAAGTTCCAAGTGAGAAAGGTAAAGTTTTGTAGTGCAAAGATTTATGAAAAAGAAAGTTTAGCTTGATAAATACAAGCATTATGAATAAGAAAGTATTTTACTTTTGTAAAGTGACATGTACAGGGCAAAAGAGAGGCCCACAGAAAGTTAGAAAGAAGCTCTAATAGGGTGCGGTGGCTAGCTACCCCAAAACCTATTAGGGATGCGTGCATTGGTACACTGATACCAGGTACATTGTCAAGGCCTGAGAAAGTTGATTATTATTTTGAAGTATATAAGTATATGTAAGTATTTTCAGTTTAAGCATATGTTTTGCTAAGTATGTTAACATTGTTATGTTACAAGCATGTTAAAGAGCAAGAGCAAGGAAGTTAGTGGTTTAAAGTATGGAAATGCATAAGTAGCAAGTCTCAAAAGAAATTATGAGCATGTTAGATTTGCCAATGTTTTAATGCTAGTAAATGTTTCCAAGCATGATTTAGCATGATAAGTATGTGAAAGTTTCCATGTGTAAGTATTTCAAAGTGCATGTATTTTGAAGCAAGCATTCTTTGAAAAGAGCATGTTTATCCCTTATCGTTTGGATTTGTGAGTTAGGATTTACTTACTAAGCAATTTGCTTATTAGTTGCATTTTCCTTTTATTGCAGATAAAGGTAAAGAAAAAACATAAGTTAAGGAGGCGAAGGGACTTGCTTTGATGTTCAGTGGCGGCGGAACCGTGGGAGAGATCTTTGGGCTAAGTCTTGTAGAACACGTGTTTTGGTGTTTTGAAGTGGTAGAATGAATGATTTTGTTCAAACTACGCATAGAGGTTAAGTTTTGTACAAACTCTAGAGTGTTTTGCTTACGTTTTGATAGTTTTGTTAAATCTCGCAAGGATTCTAATTTCAAGTTGTTGGATTCATTTTGAGTTGCTAAAAGGTTCATAAAACTAGTATAGAGTATAGAAATGGAGTTATGTCTTTGTATATCTTGAAAGTATATGTTTTGTGGATCATTGGAGATGGTTTTCAGGTCTGAAATGTAGGTTTTCAAGCGTGCCAATCGACTGGTTTAGAACCAGTCGACTGCCCTATCGAACAGAAAGTTTCTGTTCGATGCACCAGTTGACTGCCATGAGGCCAGTCGACTGGTGCCGCGCCCAGAAACTTTCTGTGGCCGATACCAGTCGACTGGCTATATAGCAGTCGACTGGTACCATTGAAAAGAAGTGGTATAGAGCAGCTGGTTAGTGCTTCAGTCTTACAACGAAGAGGTCTAGGGGTCAAATCTTTGCAAAGTAAATAAAATGAAAGTTGTTTATTTTTTTGAGAAAAAAAAGAGAGAAGGAAAAAAAAAGAAGAAATTCATAGCAAGTCAAAGGAAGTCCAGTAGTTATAACCTAAGGCTAAGAATAAGGTAAAGTTAAGGCTAAGTGAAAGTGACGTCCGCCTTAAGTTAGTGGTAGAGAAGGCGGGTCGTCACAGGAGTTGTACGCTATGAGGTTGATCCGACTACCGTTCCACAAAGAAGTCGGAGAAGTTCAACGAAGCCGATTTCAAACGATGGCAATAGAAGATGTTATTTTATCTGACAATGCTAAACCTCATATGGTTTATGCGTGAAGACCCACCAGCCACTACGGAAGGTGATTCCAACAGTAAGGCTGCATACGATGCATAGTCACAAGGAGATTCGTGTGTCACAACTACATTCTCAACACATTAGACAACACGTTATATAATGTGTATAGTTCGATGAAGATGGCAAAATCTCTGTGGGAATCACTAGAAAAGAAATACAAAACCAACAACGCTGGATTGAAGAAATTCATCATTGGCCAGTTTTTGGATTTCAAGATGGTGGATTCCAAGAGTGTGGCGTCTCAAGTCCAAGACATGCAACTGATACTACATGATCTAGATGTCGAAGGCATGAAGCTGAATGAGTCATTCAAAGTAGTTGCGGTAATCGAGAAACTCCCTCCGTCGTGGAAGGATTTTAAAAATTACCTCAAGCATAAGCAAAAAGAGATGGGGCTTGAAGTCCTAATCCTGAGGCTACGAATAGAGGTGGATAATCGAAGGCTATTCGACTCAAGAGGAACGAAGCGGGTTGTCGACGAGATATCCAATCTGATTGAGTCGAACGTCAAGAAGCCAAAGCAAACCAAAAAGAAGACTTAAGACAAGAAATTCAAGGGCTCATTCTACTACTATAGAAAGCCATGATACATGTTCAAGAATTGTGGGCGCCCGAAAAAATCAACCAAGAGTCAGAAGGATGCTGTGAACCATGTAGCAACTTCTGATAACATCCTTCCCGATCTTTCAGAACTAGATCTCACTGTGGTCGTATTTGAAGCCAACACGGTGGTGGACAACTCGAAGCAGTGGTGGATCGATACTGGAGCAACACGTCACATCTGTTCTAATAAGACGATATTCTCCAAATATACTCTGATAAGTGGAAGAAAGCTCTATATGGGCAATTCCACTACATCATCGAGTGTCAGACTCGAGAAAGTTGTTCTGAAGATGACGTCTAGGAAGGAGTTAACACTCATTGATGTGCTCCACGTTCTCGACATCAGGAAGAACCTAGTTTCTGGATTTGCACTTGTCAAGGCCGGCTTTAGACTAGTATTCCAGTCAAACAACTTTGTACTTACAGAGAATGGTGTCTTCGTAGGTAAGGGATACTTAGAATAGAGTCTGTTTAAAATGGTTATAATGACTGTACACCGTAAATTTAATGGTAATAAAATAAAATCTTCCAACTACATTGTTAAGTGTTTTAATTCATAGCATGATCGACTTGAACATGTCAATAACAATACTCTGAAACGTCTTGTCAAATTAAATTTATTATCAAACGTCAATGTTGACGAAACACACAAATGTGAAGTGTGTGTGGAAGCAAAGATGACGACACTACCTTTTCATTCGGTTGAAAGGTCAACAACTCCTCTAGAATTGATACTTAGTGATCTATGTGACTTAAAGTCATGCAAATTAAAGGAGGTAAAAAGTGTTGGTGCAAGTTGCATCAATGATGTTCTCCTTTATGTGTTTTAATGTTTGACAATGTACTTAAGTCAGTAATATATTGAACAGACAAAGGGGAGCGAAGGAGAAGTAACCTAAGCCTGAGAAAAGTCCTAGTTAAGCTAGCCATGGAAATCCTAAGACCTAGCGAAGGGCCGCTAGGCTCTGGCGAAGGGCTGCCAGAACGAAAAAGACCTAGCGAAGGGCCGCTAGGCTCTGGCGAAGGGCTGCCAGAAAGAAAAGACCTAGCGAAGGGCTGCTAGGCACCTGACGAAGGGTTGTCAGGGGAACAAGTCCTAGCAAAGGGCTGCTAGGCACCTGACGAAGGGCTGTCAGGGAAACAAGACCTAGCGAAGGGCTGCTAGGCACCAAGCGAAGGGATGCTTGGTATCCAAGACCTAGCGAAGGGCGGCTAGGCAAAAGTCCACCCGAAGGACCGGGCGGCAACCGTCTCCTGAAAGGAGTAGGTGAAAGGCGCTTTCTCGGGGGTAAGAGTTTGCGTCGGTTCGACCTAGGATTGCGTGCCAATTCGAAGTCCGAACCAAGTTCGTAAGATTAATATTTCATGTATACTTGCTTTGCATATATATATCTTGCAGGTACCAAGAGAAGAAGACAAAGCAAGCAAATGAAGAAGGCTGAAAACCAGCAGCCAGGGCGCCCCCAGCATGGGGGGCGCCCCCAGCCAGTGCAGAAGATGTGCACTTGTGTATGTGTGCAGAACAGGTGTCCGTGAGGGTGCCCGGAAGGTCCGGGGCGCCCCCAGGTAGTACTAAACATGCAGTTTCGTGATGCAGTCAAAACAGGTGTCAACCGGGGCGCCCGGAGCGTCCGGGGCGCTCCCAGGCAGTACTAATTGTTGGTGCAAGTTGCATCAATGATGTTCTCCTTTATGTATTTTAATGTTTGACAATGTACTTAAGTCAGTAATATGTTGAACAGACAAAGGGGAGCGAAGGAGAAGTAACCTAAGCCTGAGAAAAGTCCTAGTTAAGCTAGGCATGGAAACCCTAAGACCTAGCGAAGGGCTGCTAGGCTCTGGCGAAGGGCTGCCAGAACGAAAAAGACCTAGCGAAGGGCTGCTAGGCTCTGGCGAAGGGTTGCCAGAAAGAAAAGACCTAGCGAAGGGCTGCTAGGCACCTGACGAAGGGCTGTCAGGAAAATAAGTCCTAGCGAAGGGCTGCTAGGCACCTGACGAAGAGTTGTCAGGGGAACAAGTCCTAGCGAAGGGCTGCTAGGCACCTGACGAAGGGCTGTCAGGGAAACAAGACCTAGCGAAGGGCTGCTAGGCACCAAGCGAAGGGATGCTTGGTATCCAAGACCTAGCGAAGGGCGGCTAGGCAAAAGTCCACCCGAAGGACCGGGCGGCAACCATCTCCTGAAAGGAGTAGGTGAAAGGCGCTTTCTCGGGGGTAAGAGTTTGCGTCGGTTCGACCTAGGATTGCGTGCCAATCCGAAGTCTAAACCAAGTTCGTAAGATTAATATTTCATGTATACTTGCTTTGCATATATATATCTTGCAGGTACCAAGAGAAGAAGACAAAGCAAGCCAATGTAGAAGGCTGAAAACCAGCAGCCAGGGCGCCCCCAGCATGGGGGGCGCCCCCAGCCAGTGCAGAAGATGTGCACTTGTGTGTGTGCAGAACAGGTGTCCATGAGGGCGCCCGGAGCGTCCAGGGCGCCCCCAGGCAGTACTATACATGCAGCAAAAGTGTGTTTGCAGAACAGGTGTCAACCGGGGCGCCCGGAGCGTCCGGGGCGCCCTAATTAGTAGTTGTTTTGCTGTTTCGAAGCCAGAACACAGGATAAGCCCTCAAGGGGGTGCCCGAGTCATCCGGGGCGCCCTGGTCAAAGTTCTTATCACCTACGGCGAGGTAGGCGCAAGGATAAGAGTTGACCGAGTCTTCCGGGGCGCCCCCGTCGACCAGGGCGCCCCCAGGAGGGCTATAAAAGGGGCTTCGACCCCTCTGCTTCCCACAGACTTTCCAACTACGATTCTATTCATTCCGACTGACGACAACGCGCTAAAGACGAGGTTCTACGACCGGGAGGCTCCAGGAGGAAGTGCGCGGCACTTCGGAGGTCCAGATCGGCCGAGCTTCACTTTCTGTGTTCGGTTTGCTTTTAAAGTTACTGTACTTATTTTTCAATACTTGTCTTTGTAACTTCTACACTGTAAGACGGGTTTCTCCGCCTCCGGAAATTCCGGAAAGGAGACTATTAGTGGACTCAACGCCGAGTACATAGGCCTTGGACGTACTGACCCTGGGGGGTTGGGAACCAAGTAAATAAACCTACCGTGTCCCCTGTTTTGCTTTCTTTTATTTTACTTTTATGTTTCCGCTGCACTAACGCTCTGAGTCCAGAAGTCTTACAAAAGTCTTACGAAGTTTTTGACGGTCGATATTCACCCCCCCTCTATCGACGGCACCGATCCTACAATTGGTATCAGAGCCGAGCCGCTCTTCACCGGACTAACCGCCGACGGAGCAACGACGCCAGGAGTTGAGGGGGAGCTCAGGGGTGAATCAGGTATATTTATTTTAATGTCAAATTTTAAATTCCATATTATTTGTTTCACGTGCAGGGAGAGAGGGCACTACAAAAATCAGTGCCCTACTCGTAAGAATCGTTCGTCACCGGCGGCAAAGGAGATACCAGCGCCAGGAGTCCGGAAAAATAAGGATCACGTGCAATGCTTTAAGTGTGAAAAATTCGGACACTACAAAAATAAATGTCCGGCAAAGGTACGAAAAATGTATGTTCCAAAAACTTTACAAATTCCTGCAATGTCGTTTAATAATTTAGATAATTTTCCTGAGAAGTTAGAATTATTGCATAATCAATTAGATATTTTAAATAATAAGTTACATAATGTGAATATGGCTAAAATGTCAGAAATAAATTATTTAATCATTAATACAATTCAATAATTGTTAAAATTAATTCTGATATTAAATCTAAAATAAACTCTGATAATTCTACAGATAATTATGCAACTAATTCTGGATCTAAATCTGAAATCAATCCCGAACTCGAAATTGAAAATCCTAAGGATAAATCCGAAATTAATTCTGAAAATCTCAAGATTAATTCAGAAATTAATTCTAAAATTCTTAAAGATAATCTAGAGATAAATATTAAAAATATTGAAAATATATTTGAGGATAATTCTAAGGATAATTTTGAATATAAAATTCTCCTAGATAATAACTTAATCATAGATAATATTGAATATTATTATAAAACATTAACTAGTGGCCCAATTTACTCCACCTACTGTGAGGATATTGAAAAACTTAATCTTGAGGAGGAAATAGAATTTTCTAAGATAAAGGCCATATTCAATAAAAATTATAAAAATTCAAATAAATCAAAATTATTAGAGAAACTTGAAAAGAAAGACAAAAATGAAGAAGAAATTTTTGAAATAATGAAAATGATGAACTTAAACCCACAATTATTAATTAATCATTATAATTCAAATTAAATCCAAATTAATTCGAATTAAATCTCAAATTAATTCAAATTAAATCCAAATTAATCCAAATTAATTCAAATTAAATCTAAATCCAAATTAATCCAAATTAATTCAAATTAAATCTAAATTCAAATTAAATCCAAATTCAAATTAATTCAAATTAAATCCAATTTAATTCAAATTAAATCCTAATTAAATTCAAATTAATTCAAATTAATTCAAATTAAATTTAAAATTAAATTCGAATTAATTAAATCTTAATTATTTAAATTCAAATTAAATTCGAATTAATTAAATCTTAATTATTTAAATTCAAATTAATTAAATCTTAATTACATATTAATTAAATTCAATTCAAATCTTAATAATTCTAATTCGAATTAATTAATTCTTATTCAAATTAATTAATTCTTAATAATTCGAATTCAAATTAATTAATTCTTAATAATTCAAATTCAAATTAATTAATTCCTAAAAAATTCAAATTAATTAATTAAATCTTGAATAATTCAATTAAGCTCAATTAAATTCGAATTAATTCATATAATTCAATTAAATTCGAATTAATTCATATAATTCAATTAAATTCAAATTAATTCAATTAATTCACCTTAATTCAAATTAATTCAATTAATTCAGCTTAATTCAAATTAATTCAATTAATTCATCTTAATTCAAATTAATTCAATTAATTCGCCTTAATTCAAATTAATTCAATTAATTCATTTTAATTCAAATTAATTCAATTAAATTCACTTTAAATCAGTTAATTCAAATCAACTCAATTTTAATTCAACTAAATCCAATCAAGATCTTAAATCACTTAAACCTGAACCAAACTAAAACCTTACCCAAACCGCAACAATTAATTCAATAAAATCAAATATGTCAAAGTGGGTTGACATATTCGCAGGTTCACACGATATGTATCAAATCAAGAATTTGATATATTTTTAGAAACAAAAATAAAATGCCTTGACTTGTTTGACTCATGCATAATTGTCATGCCATGCATTTGCTATTTTCCTTAAAATATATGACATGTCATTCATATTTAAATTTTATGCATAATTTAGAAAGGTCATAAGAGAAAGATAATTGAAATTTGGCAACATAGTATTGGGAGGAGGTGAGATGATAGTACGTTGGGGAAACCAACTCTAATAAGATCAAGTCTACTTGGTCTCTTTAGACTGGTGAAACCAGCCGAAGCTACCGATCCAAGACCCAAGCTAGTTAGACCAGAAAATGACCTAATTCAATTTGAAAATGAAATTTCATTAAAAGGCTTTGTCAAGGAAAGGGTGGATGATCCCATAAGGCTACGGCCAAAGAAGGCCTAGTGCCTCGCCAAGACCTGGAAGCCAATTTCTGAAATTCAAATTCAAATTGTCTTTTGTCAAATTCGAATCTAACATAAATTTCAATTAAATCTTAGATTTAATAATTTATGGAAAATGATTCAAGCATCTCACAATACACCTATAAGGCAATCATGCTTGTTGTTTTGATATATCTAAAATAGGTGAGATGTTAAGGACTAATGAATTGAAAAATATTTTTCAAAATTGTTTTTCAAAATTGTTAGAATATTTTCCTAAAAATATATTTTTCAAAATAGAGCTTTAACATTATAATATTTTTATGGAATTCATGCTTGTCTGATTGATTATATATATTACACATTTTTCAAAAAAGGTATATTGTTTTCAAAAATTGATTGACTCACGCAATTAGACACAAGCCTCTTAGGACAACACTAAAGTTCCTTAGGGCACTTAGATAGAGTCAAACGGCATTGATGCAGGGGGAGTGCTTTTCATATTTTTCAAACTGCACTTTAAAAACATTACTATTATTTGAAAATATCTTTTCGAAAATCATGCTTTAATCGTTATCACTTGTGACTTTTCGAAAAAGATTTTACCTATTGCAAAAATCAAATGTTTACCTGTTCTTTTGATTCTGATAAACCCTAAAGACACAGAGGAAGGTCCACTTCATAATCTAAAAAGGACTCCTAGGATGTGTCAGATTTAGGGGGAGTCTGAGTCAAATTTTTTCAAGTCTTAAACTATTTTTTATTATTAGAAAATTCCTTTGATTTGAATCAAACCTTAAGACTCAAAGGAAGAGTACTTGTGGTCAACAAGCTTCCCAGGACTGAGTCAAGGGGGAGGTCAAATTAAAAGAATTATTCAATTACATGCTTTTAAAATACTAAAAATCTATGTTTTTCAAAATATCACTTGTTAAAATTTGTGTGACTTATGAAATGATTTTGAAATAATAGTTACTTAGGTTGGAAAATTCCCAGGATACTTAGGAAATGTCCTTGTGGTCAACAAGGTTTCCTAGGATAGTGTCAGACTGGAAAATAGACCAAGTTAAGTAAAATATTAGATCTTCAAAATTCACACAGTTTTTCTGCACATACTTTGTGAAATATTATCATAATATTTACTTGTTTGAAAACTTTTCAGGACACTTAGGAAATGCCCTTGTGGTCAACTAGGTTTCCTAGGATGGTGTCAGACTGGAAAAGAAACTCAATCAAGTAAAATATTTTAAAAAAAAAGGGTACTTATGTCTTTCAAAACCAATATTCTTAATTTTGAAAAAAAAATATTTTCAAATGTATTGTTAAGTACTTAATTTCTCAAAAAATATACTTATACTTTTTCAAAAAGGGATTTAAATAATCTTTTAAAAGTACTTGCACTCCTTACAAATCATCTTTTCAAAGTACTTATATTTTAAACCTAGAGCATTTTTCAAATTTATGCAATTTTTTAAAAACAAAATTGCACTAAGTATTTTCAAAACAAAAATTCAAAGTTTTTTATTGTTGATGCAAATTTTTTTGATGCATGACAAAGGGGGAGAGAGTGCTTAAGTTAGAATTTTTTTTCAGTTAGAATATTTTTTACTCTCCCAAAACCTATACCTTTTATTCTATCCCAAGGATAGCAATTTAGCCCTTAAACCAATCTAACTTAAGTTATTGTCAAACATCAAAAAGGGGGAGATTGTTGGTGCAAGTTGCATCAATGATGTTCTCCTTTATGTGTTTTAATGTTTGACAATGTACTTAAGTCAGTAATATGTTGAACAGACAAAGGGGAGCGAAGGAGAAGTAACCTAAGCCTGAGAAAAGTCCTAGTTAAGCTAGGCATGGAAACCCTAAGACCTAGCGAAGGGCTACTAGGCTCTGGCGAAGGGCTGCCAGAACGAAAAAGACCTAGCGAAGGGCTGCTAGGCTCTGGCGAAGGGTTGCCAGAAAGAAAAGACCTAGCGAAGGGCTGCTAGGCACCTGACGAAGGGCTGTCAGGAAAATAAGTCCTAGCGAAGGGCTGCTAGGCACCTGACGAAGGGTTGTCAGGGGAACAAGTCCTAGCGAAGGGCTGCTAGGCACCTGACGAAGGGCTGTCAGGGAAACAAGACCTAGCGAAGGGCTGCTAGGCACCAAGCGAAGGGATGCTTGGTATCCAAGACCTAGCGAAGGGCGGCTAGGCAAAAGTCCACCCGAAGGACCGGGCGGCAACCATCTCCTGAAAGGAGTAGGTGAAAGGCGCTTTCTCGGGGGTAAGAGTTTGCGTCGGTTCGACCTAGGATTGCGTGCCAATCCGAAGTCTGAACCAAGTTCGTAAGATTAATATTTCATGTATACTTGCTTTGCATATATATATCTTGCAGGTACCAAGAGAAGAAGACAAAGCAAGCCAATGTAGAAGGCTGAAAACCAGCAGCCAGGGCGCCCCCAGCATGGGGGGCGCCCCCAGCCAGTGCAGAAGATGTGCACTTGTGTGTGTGCAGAACAGGTGTCCATGAGGGCGCCCGGAGCGTCCAGGGCGCCCCCAGGCAGTACTATACATGCAGCAAAAGTGTGTTTGCAGAACAGGTGTCAACCGGGGCGCCCGGAGCGTCCGGGGCGCCCTAATTAGTAGTTGTTTTGCTGTTTCGAAGCCAGAACACAGGATAAGCCCTCAAGGGGGTGCCCGAGTCATCCGGGGCGCCCTGGTCAAAGTTCTTATCACCTACGGCGAGGTAGGCGCAAGGATAAGAGTTGACCGAGTCTTCCGGGGCGCCCCCGTCGACCAGGGCGCCCCCAGGAGGGCTATAAAAGGGGCTTCGACCCCTCTGCTTCCCACAGACTTTCCAACTACGATTCTATTCATTCCGACTGACGACAACGCGCTAAAGATGAGGTTCTACGACCGGGAGGCTCCAGGAGGAAGTGCGCGGCACTTCGGAGGTCCAGATCGGCCGAGCTTCACTTTCTATGTTCGGTTTGCTTTTAAAGTTACTGTACTTATTTTTCAATACTTGTCTTTGTAACTTCTACACTGTAAGACGGGTTTCTCCGCCTCCGGAAATTCCGGAAAGGAGACTATTAGTGGACTCAACGCCGAGTACATAGGCCTTGGACGTACTGACCCTGGGGGGTTGGGAACCAAGTAAATGAACCTGCCGTGTCCCCTGTTTTGCTTTCTTTTATTTTACTTTTATGTTTCCGCTGCACTAACACTCTGAGTCCAGAAGTCTTACAAAAGTCTTACGAAGTTTTTGACGGTCGATATTCACCCCCCCTCTATCGACGGCACCGATCCTACACTAATACATGCAGCAAACGTGTGTTTGCAGAACAGGTGTCAACCGGGGCGCCCGGAGCGTCCGGGGCGCCCTAATTAGTAGCTGTTTTGCTGTTTCGAAGCCAGAACACAGGATAAGCCCTCAAGGGGGCGCCCGGGTCATCCGGGGCTCCCTGGTCAAAGTTCTTATCACCTACGGCGAGGTAGGCGCGAGGATAAGAGTTGACCGGGTTTTTCGGGGCGCCCCCGTCGACCAGGGCGCCCCCAGGAGGGCTATAAAAGGGGCTTCGACCCCTCTTCTTCGAACACGACTTTCCAACTTTGAATCTGTTCATTCCGACTGACGACAACGCGCTAAAGACGAGGTTCTGCGACTGGGAGGCTCCAGGAGGAAGTGCGCGGCACTTCGGAGGTCCAGATCGGCCGAGCTTCACACTTTGTGTTTTGGTTTGCAATTAATTACAGTATTTATTTTTCCATTGCTTGTAATATTGCACTGTAAGTCGGGTTTCTCCGCCTCCGGAAATTCTGGAAAGGAGACTATTAGTGGACTCAACGCCGAGTACATAGGCCTTGGACGTACTGACCCTGGGGGTTGGGAACCAAGTAAATAAACCTGCCGTGTCCCCTGTTTTGCTTTCTTTTATTTTATTTTTATATTTCCGCTGCACTAACGCTCTGAGTCCAGAAGTCTTACGAAAGATTTCATGATCGATATTCACCCCCCCTCTATCGACGGCACCGGTCCAACAAAAAGTATTTTTTTTACTTTTATCGATGATTACACGAAGTTCTGTTATGTTTTTCTTTTAAGAAGTAAAGATGAAGCCTTAGAGGCTTTCAGAACCTATAAAACAGAAGTTGAGAATCAACTTGATAAACAAATTAAAATAATTCATAGCGATAAAGGTGGAGAATATGGTACACCATTTTATGAGTTTTGTCCAGAATCTGACATTATCCATCAGATAACGATGTCATACTCGCCTCAATCAAATGGTGTTGCCAAATTTAAAAACTGGACACTAAAGGAAATGATAAATGTCTTGTTGATATATTCAAGCTTACCCCAGAACTTGTGGGGGGAAACTGTATTATCGGCAAATCAGATTCTCAATAAAATCTCTCAGAAGAAAAACGATAAAACACCATACGAATTATAGAAAAGTCGCGAGTCATCATACAAATACTTGAAAGTCTGAGGGTGCTTGGCAAAGGTCGAAGTACCTAAGCCAAAGCATGTAAAGATTGGACCTAAAACGTTTGATGTGATATTTATCGGATATGCTCATAACAATAGTGTATATCGTTTCATAGTTCACAAGTAAGACATTCCTGATATTCATGTGGGAACAATCATAGAATCTCATAATACAATATTCTTTGAAAACGTATTCCCAAATAAGAAGGAAAACGTTCAAAGTGATTGCAATGGAAGTTCTAACAAAAAAGACGTTTTTGAACTTAGTTGTCATAAAAGGACTATTAACGATCAAAGCGCAGAGCCACGTCAGAGCAAACGAGCTAGAGTGGAGAAATCGTTCAGGCCAGACTTCATGACTTTTATGTCAAAAATGGACCCAAGAATATTGAGCTAAGCTCTCTCTAGTCCCGACACCCTATTATAGAAAAAGACTGTTAATAATGAAATCGATCCCATCATGAATAATCATACTTGGGAATTAGTGAACCTTCCTTCTGGTACTAAACCATTAGGTTGTAAGTGGATACTAAAACGCAAGTATAAAGCTGATGAATCGATTGAGAAGTATTAAGCTAGACTTGTAGCCAAAGGGTTCAACTCAAAGGAAGGTCTTGACGACTTCGATACCTACTCACCTGTGACAAGGATTACGTCTATACGAGTGTTGATAGTCATCGCAATACTGTATGACCTTGATGTACATCAAATGGATGTTAAGACTAAGTTCTTAAATAGTGAGTTGGAAGAAGAAATCTATATGGAGTAACTTGAGGGGTTCGTAGCTCCAAGAAAAGAGGAAAAAGTGTGTCGACTTGTTAAGTCATTATACAGACTTAAACAAGTGCCTAAACAATGACAAGAAAAATTTAACAAAATAATATTGTCAAACAAATTCAAAATAAATAAATGTGACAAATGTATTGATGTCAAAACCACACATGTAGGTCATGTAATCGTCTGTTTATACGTAGACGACATGCTTCTAATGGGCAGTAATCATGATATAATCATGAGTTCAAAGAGAATGTTGACCAACAATTTCGATATGAAATATATGGGTCGAGTAGATGTTATATTGGGAATTAAAATTTTCAGAACATTTGATGGGATAGTTCTGACACAATCTCACTATGTAGAGTCGGTATTGAAAAGTTCAATGAGTATGATCTCTCTACAGTGAAAACACCTATAGATCTACGTCAACACTTAACGAAAAACCATAGTGAGCCTATATCGCAATTGTAATATTCTCAGATAATAGGCAGCTTAATGTATCTCACAAACTGCACACGTCCGGATATTGTCTGTACAGTAAACAAGCTGAGTTATTTTATGAGTAATCCAAACAACATCCATTGGAAAGTACTGATGCGAGTTCTTAGATATTTAAAATATACTATGAACTACGGATTACATTACGGAAGATATCCCGTTATCTTAGAGGGATATTATGATGCTAATTGGATATCAGATACAAAAGAGTTCAAATCCACTAGTGGATATGTATTCACGATCGGTGGGGGAGCGGTATCTTAGAAGTCAACTAAGCAAATGTGCATTACTCGGTCAACTATGAAATCCAAGTTTATAGCACTAGACAAAGCAGCTGAAGAAGCTGAATGGATGCGGAACTTCTTAGAAGAAATTCCGAGCTGGATGAAACCTGTGCCCGTCGTACTTATACACTATGATAGTTAATCAGCAATTGGAAGGACATAGAGTAGCATGTATAATGGTAAGTCAAGACTATGTGTTGGAACTCGGATGGCTAGAGAGGGGGGGGGGGGTAAATATAGCCAAACACTTTGACTTTGAGGTTATCAAAGCTTCTGCACTTAAACCGTTTAGTAGCACAGCGGAAAGAATAGAAATAGAGTATGCAGAAAACCAAAACCCTAAACTATGAGCAAACACAAGAACGCTAACAAGAGGATTTACAAGGTTCGGGGATAACTTGCCCCTACTCCTTGGCGTGCCCTTAAGGTGGGCGATCCCTTGATCGTCGGCAGATCAAGCCCCGGTGAACACAGGATAGAAAGCAACCTCCTTCTCGGTGGAGTAACCTCTCCACAGCGTTTCAATCAAGGATATAGTTTAAGCACAATGAAACATAAGAAAGATCTTACTTAGCACTTAGCACAGACAAGAACACAGCAAGCTTCTCCTGAGCTCCACCCAGCGACTATCTCACACAAGAATCCTTTCTTCGTGTCTTCTCGCTGTTGGACTCAAAGCCTCTTGTTCCTTCCTCCAAGCGCTCAAGTAAGGGACGGTTGCTTCACTGATTGCAGATGCTTGCTCAAGATGATGAAACTTCAGAACACACAAGCAAAGTGTGGAGAACACAAATGCGCAGCAAGAACTCAAGCCTGAAGTCGATTCAGCGAACTCTATCTCTGGTCTTCTCCTCTACACCCTTTTGTTTCTCCACTGAGCATAGGTGACACCATCTCACAGCAGCCTCCATCTGCTTACCTTCCAACGCCAGCTACCACTGAGCTCTCCCTGGACTCCCTGAGCTTCCCTCAGCCAAGCTCCAGTCAGCAGCTCCAGTCTGCAGCTCCAGCTGTTGCAACCTGAGATGGAAAACGGACAAACCTGCTCTAAGGAAAGGCCACCATTGACTCTCCTTGAGTGTTTGAATCCTTCCCTGTCACCTACAGCTTAATCAGATCATTAGAGCAGTATATCAAATAGAAAATCAAGCATCAGAGATTAAGCGCAGAGAATCGAATACGTTCAGATGCGATCAGAGCGTCTGACAGTGCATTTTGAACTAAAGTGATCGGTCACCGGACCGATCAGAAGGTCTCTTGATCGGTCACCAAACCGATCAGGCTGGGCTTAGACCGATCAGGCTCCGTCCTGATCGGTCCCCAACGCTCAATCGGAGATCGCGATTTCTTTGGGACTCTCCTGGACCGATTATCAGACCGATCCCAGGTTGTGGATCGATCACCAGACCGATCCACCACTTTGCCGGGCGATTTCTGAGTTTCGCAGTCCAAACCTCCTGATCGGTCACCGGACCGATCAGGGAGCCTCCTGATCGGTCACCAGACCGATCAGGTCATGACCAGACCGATCAGGATCCGTCCTGATCGATCATAGTGAGAAACTCGTGACCCTGGATTGTTCTCCAGAACGATCTGCACAGTGATCCAGATCGGTCACCAGACCGATCAGGAGCAGATCAGCAGGGGAACTCAACCTCACTGTGTGCATTCTGATCGGTCACCAGACCGATCAGGAGCCAAGCAGTGTGTGAAACACATACTCCTTGATTGGTCACCAGACCGATCAGTCATCGCTGGATCGGTCACCAGACTGATCCATGAAGGAGCACCGTGCCAACTCCCTGATCGATCACCAGACCGATCCAGGGGCTCCAACCTAGCCCTCCAAGCTAGGGTTTCATCCAACCTAGCCCTCCAAGCTAGGACCTAACCCTCCAAGCCAGGGTTTTTCACCTAACCCTCCAGTTGGGACTTTTCACCTAACCCTCCATGTTAGGACTTTTCACCTAGCCCTCCAAGCTAGGACTTTTCACCCAACCTTCCGAGTTAGGACTTTTCCACACCTAGCCCTCAAAGCTAGGACCTAACCCTCCAAGCCAGGACTTTTTCACCTAACCCTCTAAGTTGGGACTTTTCACCTAACTCTCCAAGTTAGGACTTTTCACCTAGCCCTCCAAGCTAGGAATTTTCACCCAACCTTTCCGAATTAGGACTTTTCAACACCTAGCCCTCGAAGCTAGGATTTTCCACACCTAACCCTCTAGGTTAGGATTTTCCAACACCTAGCCCTCCAAGCTAGGATTTTCCATAACATGCCTAATCCCCGATCAGGACTTAACCATAATCATAATCATCAACCTAAACTAAAATCGGTGTCAACACCAAAACAATAATCAGGGTCAGACTGCATCAACAATCTCTCCCTTTTTGTTGTTTGACAACCCGATTTTAAGTTTAGGGATTCTCAATCAATTTTCTCAAATTCAGAATCATAGGGGAATCAGGATCCTCTCCCTACAACATAATCTCCCCCTTTATCGAACATCGAAAAGAGTCTAGAGGAGCTGTTAAGTTTAACCATACTCTCCCTCAACCTTAGGGGTATCCCTAATCAATAAAGATATGATTGATTTTTGAAACACATATGAACACATATGGCCAAAATAGGGCATGGCAAAACAAGCATATGTATCATATGAGCATGACATCATAAGCATGAACATAGCAATATAGAATGAGGCATATAGATAGATAGTAATCATGTGAACACATATAAGCCAACATCCAAAACATGATAAGGCAAATATAAAATACATAAGAAATATCAGATACAACATATAGCAAAATCTAGTCATAATCAAGTGCAGCAAAACCAAAAACTAAGCGGATGCATACCAATGCATCGAAGTTAAAGCAAGTGTGGCACGAGGCCATGAAAGTCAAATCATAGGGCATACAGCCCGAAAGTCATACAATCAGAAAGAAAAATGTCAAGCAGACATAGAGTATATCAGCCATCAGTGGGGGGGGGGGTCAGCCTGCATCGGATCGTCCAACGTATCATCATCATCAGCAAAGGACCCAGGTGCAGCACTACCAGAAGTCGCATCTCCAGGAAATGTGTGACGGCGCCACTCATCGTACCACGTCTGCTACAGTGTACGGATCCCGGAGACATCAGATTCCACTGCTGTCAGTCTACGGTCGAAAGATCTGAATCCTGAACGGACCTCCTCTCGATGAAGTGTTGGATCGAGAGAAACGATAGAGGGGGGGGGTGAATATCGTAAAACGTTCGGATTAAGAAATAGATAATGCACAGCGAAAATTAACACAAACACACGCAAACACCAAGTTTTTTACTTGGTTCAGAGTCGCGATCGGCTCCTACTCCAAGGCCCACGGTCGTTGACCGTTTTCTGCGGGCAATTCTATATATGCGCAAAAATAGTTTACAAGAAGTTATTACAAGACTAGTGCAGTAAACTTTAAAAGAAGCTCTTCATTACCAACGTCCATTGTAGATTGGATTTTCGGAGCAGAGGGACGTCGTCGGCGCTTGTATCTCGAGTCGGGAGGTTTCCGGAGCAGAGCGTGAGCGTAGAAGAGCGTGAATGCGTTGGAAGGATTGATTGCTAGAAGCCTTGGGGTTGAGGGCCCTTTTATAGCCCCTGGGGGCTCCCGGAACGTCGGGGGCGCCCCCCACGTGTCAACTGATCCGAGTTCCTCTCGGTCAGCTCTAATCCCTTCAAACTTGGGATCAGGCTTTGACGGGGGTGCCCGGGACGCTGGGGGCGCTTGGGTTGACCGGGTCAGGCTCTTATCCGTTGGCTTCTCGCTAGCTTGCTTCGTTATCTTGAGCTAGGGGCGCCCGGGACGCTGGGGGCGCCTGGGAGCACGGGGGCTCCCTGCCCATGAACTGCCGAAGCACTCTTTTTGCTTAGTCTATTTTGTGTTGCCCTTGGGGGCGCCCGGAACACTGGGGGCGTCCTGCTCAGCTGCTGCCTTTCTCCTTTAAGGCGTTCTGAGCTGCAATGACTCATTCCTTCGGTCCTGCATTCAGGGTTAGTCCAAAACAAGTACAAAGCAATAGAGTATTAAGTTTATACAACCTTAGCTGTCTTGGTTCTGACTTTGGGTCTCCCAAATGGAGCCCTAGGTCGAACCGACGCCTACTGTTCCCTCGACGGGGAACGCGTCCTCACCTACTCCTCTCGGGAGAATTTACCTGATGCCAACCGGCTCCTCCGGTTGGACTTTTGCCCAGCAGTCCTTCGCTAGGTGCCTAGCTGTCCTTCGCCAGGTCTTCAGTACCAAGCCGTCCTTCGCCTGGTGCCTAGCAGTCCTTCGCTAGGTCTTTGTATCCTGGCATTCCTTCGCCAGGTGCCTAGCAGTCCTTTGCTAGGGCTTTGTATCCTGACATTCCTTCACCAGGTGCCTAGCAGTCCTTCGCTAGGGCTTTGTATCCTGGCATTCCTTCGCCAGGTGCCTAGCTGTCCTTCTCTAGGACTTTTCCTGCACACTTGAGTAACATGTTAGATAGACATTGTACCTTAACTTTTGAACCCTTTTGCCATTATCAAATCACAGGTTCGACTTGGGTGCTTTCTGCACCAACAATCTCCCCCTTTTTGATTTATGGCAACTTTGGTTCAAAAAGTTAAGTTAATCAGAACAAGTAAACTGAAATTTTGTTTCCTCCCCTGGAAGGAATCTCCCCCTATATTTTTCAAAAGTTCGTGGGATTTTGAAAATATATTCTAAGTCTAAAGATGGAATTAATTTTACTTAGAATAATTTTCAACTTAAACTTTAAAGACATATTTTTCGAAATAATTTTGGTTGTGCACTTTTTGAAAATTTATACTTGTAGAAAATTTAAGTTTAAATACTTAGATAAATTTGAAAACTTAAGTTTAAGTACTACGAAGGATTTTGAAAACTTAAGTTTGAGTACTAAAGAAAATATTGAAAATTTAAGTTTAAGTACTCAAAAAGTTTTCGAAAACTTAAGTTTAAAATACTTAGAGGGTTTTTGAAAACTTAAGTTTAAAATACTTAGAGGGTTTTTGAAAACTTAAGTTTGAAATACTTAGAAAAATTTGAAAGATTTAAGTTTTAAGTACTTAGGAAAATCTGAAAAATTTTAGTTTTAAGTACTTAGGAAAATCTGAAAAATTTTAGTTTTAAGTACTTAGGAAAATTTGAAAACTTAAGTACTTTAGGAAAATTTGAAAACTTAAGTACTTAGGGAAGATTGAAAACTTAAGTACTTAGGGAAGATTGAAAATTTAAGTTTAAAGTACTAAGAAAGCTTTGAAAACTTTTAAATACTTAGAAAACCTTAGTACTTTTGAAAAATGAATTAAGTACTTTTTGAATATAGAGTTTGAAATTTTAGATTTAGAGAAAAAATTTTAAACTCTCCTTTCCTATCTCTCCCCCTTTGCCATATATCAAAAACAAAGAAGTATAGCAGAAACAGGATAATTAAATTGCATAAAAGAAAATAATAACTTGCATAATTCGCTGTACTGAATCAGTTCAGGATATGAATTAAACCAAATCAGTTTCAATTTTCTCTTTTAGGGTCCTGTCTAACCCAATTAGCTACTTACTAACTGCTATAAGCAGTAATTTTCGCTAGGGTTAGTCAAGTTAAGTGTTCTGTTCAAGTTAGATTTTCTAAACTTGACACTTAACTTGATTACTGTGTAAGTTGTATTTAGTGCCCCAATTACTGCAGATGCACTGACTTAAAGCATCTTGAATTAAGGCAAAGACCTAAGCATCTCAACCCATTCTAGGTTATCAATCAAAAGTACCCTAAGGTGCTTGTGAGATGCTGGCTTCTAAATCTATAGGTGCATGCAGTTCTAGGGTTAGGGCCTAGGCTAAGTCCATTTGCGAAAAAATCCTAGTTTTGAAGGGGTAGTTTTTTAAATAAAACTAAGTCAAAAAATTTATTTTTAAAACTTTTCAAAAGTAAGTAAAAGCTGATTTTGAAAGCATTTTAAAAACTACTTTAAAAGCTGATTTTGAAATGAGTAAGAAAACCAACAGTAGACTAAATCTATTCTACCAAGCATAATCCTAACTGCCTTCTTAGTGAGCTGAACTCAGACTCAGGTAGGGGTTTGGTGAATATATCAGCTAAGTTAGATTTAGAGTCTACATGCTTAAGGACTATCTCACCCCTGGCTACATGATCTCTTACAAAGTGGTGTTTAACTTCTATGTGTTTAGTTCTGGAATGTTGGATTGGGTTCTTAGTTAGATTAATTGAGCTTATATTGTCAATGAATACCTGAGTTTGGGTGTAGTTGAGCTGGAAGTCCTTAAGAGTGTGCATCATCCATAAAAGTTGTGCTACACATTCTCCTAAGGCAACATATTCAGCTTCAGTTGTGGATAGAGCTACACAGTGTTGTTTTCTGCTGCACCAACTTACTAGACTACATTCTAACAGTTGGCAGCTTCCACTTGTGCTCTTTCTATCTAATTTGCAACCAGCATAGTCAGAATCCGAGTATCCTGACAAATCAAAGGTTGAGGTTCTAGGATACCAAATCCCTACATTTAGGGTGCCCTTTACATATCTTAGTATTCTTTTTAGGGCTGCTAAGTGTGTTTCCTTAGCACAGGTTTGGTATCTAGCGCACATCCCTACAGCAAAAAGAATGTCAGGTCTGCTGGCTGTAAGGTACAGTAGACTTCCTATCATACTTCTATAGAGTTTAAGGTCTACTGGTTTACCATCAGGGTCACTATCTATTTTTATATTAGTGGCCATGGGGGTACTTATGCTTTTAGAGTTATCCATTTTAAATTTCTTTATTAGCTCCTTAGCGTATTTGGATTGATGGACATAGTTTCCATCCCTAGTTTGTTTAATTTGTAATCCTAGGAAAAAGTTAAGCTCACCAACTAAGCTCATTTCAAATTCATTTTCCATTATTTTAACAAATTCTTTTAGAAAGTTTGAGTTGGTGGACCCAAAGATTATGTCATCTACGTAGATTTGGGCAATAAATATATCTTTTCCTAGGGTCTTAATAAATAAGGTTGAGTCAATTTGTCCTTGTTTAAATTCTTTAGAAATTAAGTAAGTTGATAAGCGTTCATACCAGGCCCTAGGTGCTTGTTTTAGTCCATATAGTGCTTTAGTAAGTTTGTAAACGTGGTCAGGTCTTTCTAAGTCCTCAAACCCAGGGGGTTGTCCTACATAAACTTCTTCTTTAATGAATCCATTTAGAAAGGCTGACTTTACATCCATTTGATATAGCTTAAATCCTTTATGGGATGCAAAGGCTAATAACATCCTAATGGACTCAAGTCTAGCTACTGGGGCATATGTTTCGTCGTAATCTAATCCTTCTACTTGGCTGAATCCCTTCGCTACTAAGCGGGCTTTGTTTCTGACTATTTCTCCTTGATCATTTAGCTTGTTCCTAAAGACCCACTTAGTGTCAATGATGGATTTGCCTTCAGGTTTAGGTACTAGTTCCCAGACTTGGTTCCTCTCAAATTGGGCTAATTCTTCTTGCATAGCTATGATCCAATCAGGATCAGGTAGGGCCTCATCTATAGTCTTAGGTTCTATTTTTGAAATCATTGCTATTTGACTAAGGTTTCTATAGGAGGATCTAGTCCTGACTCCTAGAGTTGGATCACCCACAATTTGATCGGTTGGGTGACTGAGTCTGGGTTTCTTGGTTTTTCTAGAACTTGGTTCAGCCTCAGGTCCGGCTGGTCGGTTTGGTTCACTATTTGATTCAACTCTTTGAGCTGGTTCGATTATTGGTTCAATAATTGGTTCATTTGACTCACTAGTTGGTTCAATAGTTAGTTCGTTTATGGGTTCAATTAAGGATTCACCAACTTGTTGATTATCTTCTTGATCAGTGTTTGATGAAGTTGGATTTGGATTTGAGTTAATTTCTTCATCGAATATTAGGTTGGTTGTTTCTTCGATTTTCTTGGTTTGGTTGTTGTAAACCCTATAGGCTCTACTTGTTGTTGAATATCCTAGGAAGATGCCTGGGGTTGACTTAGACTGAAATTTTCCTAAGTAGTCTTTGGTGTTTAGGATATGGACTTTGCATCCAAAGACCCTTAGGTAGTGTAGATTTGGAAGTCTATGGTAATATAGTTCATAAGGTGTTTTGTTGTGTCGTTTGTTAATCAGGACCCTATTTTGGATGTAGCAAGCCGTACTAATTGCTTCTGCCCAATATTGGTTGGCTAAGTTAAATTCATTGAGCATAGCCCTAGCGGCTTCCTGTAGAGTTCTATTTTTTCTTTCGACTATCCCATTCTATTGGGGGGTTCTAGGACACGAAAATTCATGTATGTATCCATTTACCTTACAGAATTCCTCGAACCGTTGATTTTCAAATTCTCCCCCGTGGTCACTCCTAAGTCTTTTGATTTTAGTATCGTTTTGATTTTCAATTAACTTACAGAATTCATTAAATAGGTTTAGGGTTTCATCTTTGGTCTTTAGAAACCTAACCCAGGTAAACCTTGAGTAATCATCAACTATTACTAAGCAGTACCGGTTTCCGCTTAGTGACTTGGCTCCGTGTGAATCAAATAGGTCAAGGTGCAGGAGCTCAAGAGTGGTTTGAGTTAGATCAGATTGAATTAGTTTGTGATTAGATCTGGTTTGTTTACCTTGATTGCATGATTCACATATTAAGTTTTCATGGTTTTTAATTTTGGGAATACCTTTAATTAGGCCAAGTTGGGTGATTTTTGAAATAATTCTTAGGTTAGTGTGACCTAGTCTCCTATGCCAGAGGTTTGATTGTTCTAACTGAGTTAACATGCATTTAGGTACAAGGGGAAGGTTTATAGTGTAAACATTATTTTTCCTAGTGCCCTTAAGCATGATTTCTGAGTCTTGTACGTTTCTAATCAGGCAGTTAGAATTGTTGAAGGTGACTATATAACCAGAATCACATAACTGACTTATGCTAAGCAAGTTAAAATTGAAGTTTTCAACCAAAAGAACTTTCTTAATAACAAAGTCAGATTTAAGTTCAATATTACCTGACCCAATTACTTTGAGTGTAGCATTGTTGCCAAATGCCACTGAGCCTAGGTTCTTGAACTTGAGTTTGGTGAATTTCAATTTATCTCCAGTCATGTGTCTGGAGCAACCGCTATCCAACATCCATTGGTCCAAATCTTTATGTTCCTACACATAAAGAGTTTTGTTGATTTGGATCCAATTAGAGTCAGGAATAGCTTAAATTGATTTTCACTGCCTAGTCTGTCTCACCCAAATCTAGGGTTTTCAATCACGTTAGCCTTATAGGTTTTGTGAGACAGGTTTTGATAAAAGAATTTTTGAGAAAAACATGATTTATTTTGAAAAACTTAATTAATTTTGAAAACAATTGAATTTATTTTGAAAAGAATGTTTAAATCTACAACTAACTGAAAATTTGTGTTAGATTCGAATTTAAAGAGACTAGTTTGAATTTGAATTTCAAAATTGGCTTCCAGTCTTGGCGAGGCACTAGGCCTTCTTTGGCGTAGCCTTATTGGATCATCAACCCTTTCCTTGACAAAGCCTTTTAATGAAATTTCATTTTCAAAATTAATCTTTGAAAAATTCTGGTCTAACTAGTTTGGGTCTTGGATCGGTAGCTTCGGCTAGTTTCACCAGTCTAAAGAGACCAAGTAGAGAATACTTGACCTTATTAGAATGGTTTCCCTAACGTACTATCATCTCACCTCCACCCAATACTATGTTGTCAAATTTCAGTTAATTGGTTCAGTCCTTAAACTAACCATTCCTAAATCTAAACATGGTAAATTGCAGAAATTAAATAAACAATCAATCATGCAATTGAAGCAAGAATTGAATTTTATCTAACTATAATATTGTTTTAATTTGGCTCCCCCTGGACTAAAGCCACGATAATGGTCGGCAAGATGTGAATCTTGTCCTTGGGGATCCAATATTGATTTGATCCAGTTTGTTTGTTCAGGCATAGTTTGGGTACCCATGCCTGAACTTTAGGTCTGGACTGGTTCAGTACAGCAAAGTAGGATCTTTGTCTAGATTTGGTTCTATAACCTAACCCGGATCGATTTAGAACCGACTTCTGTTTTCCAAGAATCATGTCAAGACCCTTGGAACCAGAAGTGAATCATTCTAAAGCCGCTCTAAGATCCTTAACCTGAGTTTTCAGGGAGGAGTTCTCTTTCTCAAGTTTTTCAACTTGAGTAGAGGTTCCTTCTTGAACCTTCTCAGTTAAGGGTCTAGAGTCAGCTCCCTCTTTCAGGAGTTTTACTTCCTGTCGGAGGGATTCGACTCGGAGTTTAGCTTTCGCCAAATCTCGAGAAAGATAAGAAATTAACTCATTTAACTGACTTCTAGTAAAACCACTTACCTTGATTTCGCCGTCCTCTGAAAATGTCAGTCTGCCGTCGTCCTGTTCTGATTCTGATTCGGTCTCGACTTTTTCTGAGGCGGTTAGTGCGAGTAGCTTCGACTGTGGGACCTCTTCTTCTTCTTCGGAGGAGGACTCGTCCCACGTTGCCTGAAGTGCATTTTTCCTTCTATTCTTCTTGGTCTCCTTTAGGTTCGGACACTCCGTCTTGTAGTGACCCTTCTTCTTGCACTCGTAGCAGGTCACGTTGGGCTTGTTCTTTTCATTTACAGGTTCAGCTGGTTCGTCCTTTCTTCTGCTGGCTTTCCGTCTGTTGGTTTGGTTCTTCAATTCCTTGTAGTAGTTTCGGGCCAGTCGGACCAGCTTTGGTCGATCTCCTTCTTCGTCTTCTGAGTCTGAGTCTGAGTTAGACTCAGGTTCAGGTTGAGGCTTCTTCTTGGTTGCCCTTCCAATTTTACCTACAACAAAGGCAATACCTTTCTCGGCCAGATTGCAGTTAGTCTGTTCATGTAATTCTAATTTAGAGAACAATTCATCTAATTTAATTTTTGAAAGGTCCCTTGAAACCTTTTATGCATCTACCATAGATGCCCACAAGGTGTTTCTCGGGAAAGCATTTAAAGCGTACCTTATTAGGTCACGGTTTTCTACCTTGTGACCGATGGTGTGTAGTCCGTTCATTAATTCCTGAATTCGGGCGTGGAGTTGAGCTGCTGTTTCGTTGTCGTTCATCTTGATCGTGTACAGCTTGATCAGGAGGAGATCTCTCTTGCTGATCCGAGTGTCTGAAGTTCCTTTGTGCAGCTCGATCAGTTTCCCCCACAGCTCCTTGGCACTGTTGAATGGACCCATCCGGTTCAGCTCCTCTTTTGTTAAGCCGCATTGGAGGGTCTGGGTCACCTTTGCATCAGCTTTAATCTTCCGTTTCAGAGCGGTGTCCCACTCTGTGTAGGTTTGAGGTACTCCTTCAGCATTTTTTGGAATATCCAGTCCGGACTGGATGATTATCCACATGTCCACCTGAGTTTTCAGGTGGACCTCCATTCTGCTCTTCCAGTAGGAGAAATCCTCCCCACTGAAGAGAGGTGGTCTTGCAGTGCTGAAGCCTTCTTGCATGACCATTTTATCTGAAATGTAAACTTAAACGGAAAAAGGAATATCCCAAGACTTGGTCTTGGATTAGTAGTGCGGGATAAAGAAAAAAAATATTTGCCGAGGGGTGTTGCACCAACCTCGATTAACGAGAAGAAATTCGAACGAAAAAAAATATTAAAAAGAAATTTCGTAAAAATCTGAAAAATTCTCAAATTGGTGGTTGCACCAAATTTGAGCTTCCCCGCTCTGATACCACTTGTTGGATCGAGAGAAACGATAGAGGGGGGGTGAATATCGTAAAACGTTCGGATTAAGAAATAGAGAATGCACAATGGAAATTAACACAAACACACGCAAACACCAAGTTTTTTACTTGGTTCGGAGTCGCGGTCGGCTCCTACTCCAAGACCCATGGTCGTTGACCGTTTTCTGCGGGCAATTCTATATGTGCGCAAAAACAGTTTACAAGAAGTTATTACAAGACTAGTGCAGTAAACTTTAAAAGAAGCTCTTCGTTACCATCGCCCGTTGTAGATTGGATTTTCAGAGAAGAGGGACGTCGTCGGCGCTTGTATCTCGAGTCGGGAGGTTTCCGGAGCAGAGTGTGAGCGTAGAAGAGCGTGAATGCGTTGGAAGGATTGATTGCTAGAAGCCTTGGGGTCGAGGGCCCTTTTATAGCCCCTGGTGGCGCCCGGAACGTCAGGGGCGCCCCCTCGCATGTCAGCTGATCCGAGTTCCTCTCGGTCAGCTTTGATCCCTTTAAACTCGGGATCAGGCTTTGACGGGGGCGCCCGGGACGCTGGGGGCGCCCGGGTTGACCGGGTCAGGCTCTTATCCGTTGGCATCTCGCTGGCTTACTTCGTTAGCTTGAGCTAGGGGCGCCCGGGACGCTGGGGGCGCCCGGGAGCATGGGGGGCGCCCGGGAGCACGGGGGCGCCCTACCCATGAACTGCCGAAGCACTCTTTTTGCTTAGTCTGTTTTGTGTTGCCCTTGGGGGGGCCCGGAACACTGGGGGCGCCCTGCTCAGCTGCTGCCTTTCTCCTTTAAGGCGTTCTGAGCTGCAATGTCTCATTCCTTCGGTCCTGCATCCAGGGTTAGTCCAAAACAAGTACAAAGCAATAGAGTATTAAGTTTATACAGCCTTAGTTGTCTTGGTTCTGACTTTGAGTCACCTAAATAGAGCCCTAGGTCGAACCGACGCCTACTGTTCCCTCGACGGGGAACGCGTCCTCACCTACTCCTCTCGGGAGAATTTACCTGATGCCAACCAGCTCCTCCGGTTGGACTTTTGCCCAGCAGTCCTTCGCTAGGTGCCTAGCTGTCCTTCGCCAGGTCTTCAATACCAAGCCGTCCTTCGCCTGGTGCCTAGCAGTCCTTCGCTAAGTCTTTGTATCCTGGCATTCCTTCGCCAGGTGCCTAGCAGTCCTTTGCTAGGGCTTTGTAACCTAGCATTCCTTCGCCAGGTGCCTAGCAGTCCTTCGCTAGGGCTTTGTATCCTGGCATTCCTTCGCCAGGTGCCTAGCTGTCCTTCGCTAGGACTTTTCCTGCACACTTGAGTAACATGTTAGATAGACATTGTACCTTAACTTTTGAACCCTTTTGTCATTATCAAAATACAGGTTTGACTTGGGTGCTTTCTGCACCAACATGAAGCTCTCGCAGATGAAGATCATACTGGATCGTCTGATCCAGCTCGAAAATCTGCCATCGTAGATCCGGGTCCGGCTCATAGTCGTACTCATCTGCAGCACCAGCAGCGGGAGCCTCCTGAGGTGCAGCAGCATCGGCTGGTGCCTGAAAATGTGGTCCTCCCCCAGGTAGCTCACCGAGACCCCTCCCATCCTTCCAAACCAAAACCCCATCGCGATCCCGTATGATGATGCCGGACTTGGCAAATGCCTGCCGGCCAAGTCTGCAATCCTGTTGGACCATGGGCACTGTCCTGCCCTTGGTGACATCAACACCTACTGACATAAGCCAGTCGGTGATGATATGACCAAATGATATATAGACTGTGCGGCGACTCGGCTCTCGATAGGATAAAATGGACTGAAAGATGCTCTCCATGATATCGAAGTCCATGCGGCGGTGCATGCCGTAGAGCATCAGGCAATGATAGGGACGGATCTCGGTCAAAGGCTTTGAAGTGATAGGCAAGATGCAATTTGTGATTATCTTGAAAAGGATGTAGTCAACAAGAGTGAGTCGTAGAGCTGCAAACGTCGGAAAATCGGGTCCCAACTCATCAAGCCCGGCTGGGCGGGGATGACCAAAGAAATCCTGATATATGGAGTCGGGGGTGACGTCCGCAAAAGGAGCCAATAGAGGATCAGGGAGCTCAGGATAGATCGAATAAAGGTTAGGTGATCATCAACCACCTAAGTACTCCGCTAGTATGTCATAGGAGAAATCAAGATTCCTCTTGGCAACTCGAGTAGTGAACTCGAATCCCCCCTGAGGACCTTGCTGGAGATTGTTGTAAAATTCGGAGACAAGGTCGTAATTGATAGTCCTCTCCAGAGAGAGTAGAAAGCCAAGGTTGTAAAAGGTGACTATCTCCATGATCGAGGGGCAATGTTCGGTCAAAAATGGAACGTCAATCGATCGACAGGAGAGTAATTTGAAGGTCCGGGACTGAAAAGCCTGCTCGCAAGCGGCATTGGGAAATCGGGAACTGGAGGAAGGCTGTGGCCTTCGGGAGGGTGCTGATGAGGAAGGGGTTTTGCCCCTCGAGCTACCCTCTATTTGTTCCTTTCCCTTAGATGATTTCCTAAAGATTGGATAGAGTTGATCATTGCAACAATTTAATCACAGAAAGGGAATCATGACACAAGATTAAAGGATCACAAAATCAATACGAGAGTTGATCATAGTATAGAATAATCAAGTGTACATGAGGTGGAATTGATCACAAGAACATAAGTTAATCAAAGACCCAAGATTCAGTCACAGGAGAAATAATCAAGTAAGCATAAGGTAGAATTGATCAAAGGTAGAACATGACAAAGGTGGGTCACGGCCAAAACAGGAGGTCACGGCACAACATAAGAACACTAAAAGAAAGACCATGATTGGCGCAAATACATACACTACGAACTGATCTGCAAGGAAAACTAAACCAAAAACTCACTTTGGTGCCATTGATGGTGATCTGAGATGATCTTGAAAGTTGGAAGAAGAGCTCGCGCAGTAGCAAGTCTCGGCGCAAGACAGAAGCGCAGAAACCTTGAGCAAGTAGAGAACTTGCCGAGAACAAAGAAGAGCTCGTAGAGATCTTCGCAGGAACTCTCACACAAGGGAGAGGGAGACGCAGGAAGAGGACTCACGCACAACAGAAAGATGCTCAAGGGAGAGTTTTCGGCGCTAGGGTTCGGCAATGAGAGGTTTTGGAGGAGTTAATCGGTTGGTGGATCGGTCCACCAACCAGACTTTAATGCGATTGAACCGATCACCGTTCGATCTGAGAGTTCCCAGACCGATCAGGGTTCTGCCTGATCGGACTGGCCTGGTCCTGATCGGTCGGGTGACCGATCAGGCAGGCTCCTGATCGATCGGCTGATCGATCAGGAGGCGAACAGTAGGGTCGGACGATATTCGAGAAGCTCCCTGATCGGTCTATGGACCGATCACGACAGGGTGCCAGATCGGTTCGGGGACCGATCCAGGCAAGTACAGAATGGTTGGTCAGAATCTCGTACACCGATCAACGCAGGAGGGAGCCAGATCAGTCCAGGGACCGATCAGCCCTACTCCTGATCGGTCCAGTGACCGATCAGGGTTCCTGATATTGCCTGATACGATCTGAAACTTTCAGTTTTAGACATTTTCACAATTTCTGAGGGAATCTGATGGAAAATATCGATCTTGGAAGTGATCCCTTGACTAAAATTGATCCCTAAATAAGGATCAAAGGTCCTTATGGTTTGAACAATCACTTTGCTCCATCCAAGTGGAGTCAAACTCAATCAACAATCATCCAATCAAATTCAACCAAGATCATACCAAATTCAGGTTTCCAATCAAGTTTCCTTGATTGGAATGTCCAAGTATGATTATGGAGCCAAATACACATATGTTATGCATTGGTTTTCCCCATACTTGGTCACCGAAGTAATTTTTATCTCGTCAACTTAATTTCTCAAGGGATACATTGACATTTTGAGAAATTGAGTTGATCCTAGCATCTCACCCCATATCTAGCAAACAAAAGTGTTTTGGTAAACCTTATAGTTTGTGTGAGATGTTCCCAAAGTTACCCAAATGTTTCCCAACAGTTTCGAAATAATCATGAAGGGTTTTGAATGCATTTTGAAAACTATGAAGCGCGACACATTCCCAACTCCCTTCTTAAGAAACTAAATTCATTTTCGGGGAGTGGTTTAGTGAAAATGTCAGCGAGGTTTGACATGGACTCTACATGTGAGAGTACAATATCTCCCCTAGCAACATGATCCCTAATGAAGTGGTGACGCACTTCAATATGTTTGGTCCTAGAATGATGGACTGGATTCTTGGTTAGATTAATTGTGCTAATGTTGTCACACAACACTTGTACACTATTGTAACTCAATCCATAGTCCTCTAGAGTGTGAATCATCCACAACAATTGTGATACGCTCTCTCCCATGGCGATATATTCTGCCTCGATCGTGGAGAGAGCAACACAATGTTGCTTCCAACTTGACCAACTAACTAAAGATGATCCTAGAAATTGGCAACCCCCACTTGTGCTTTTCCGATCCAACTTACATCCAGCGTAGTCGGAATCGGTATAGCCAATTAAATCAAAAGATTCGGTACGGGGGTACCAAAGACCGACTCTTATTGTGCTTTTAAGATATCTCAAAATCCTCTTAACCGCGATTAAATGAGATTCCTTGGCACAAACTTAATACCTTGCGCACATACCCACAGCGAAAAGAATATCAGGTCGACTAGCTGTGAGGTATATCAAACTACCTATCATGCTCCGATATTGAGTCAAATCAACAGGTTTACCACTCTCATCGTTATCTAATCTTGTGTTTGTAGCCATGGGAGTGGTTACCTCTTTTGAATCACTCATATTGAATTTACGGAGCATTTCTTGTGTGAATTTCGATTGGTGCACATGGATCCCATCTCGGGTTTGTTTGATTTCAAGTCCAAGGAAGAAAGTCAACTCTCCCACTAGACTCATTTCAAATTCACTTTCCATGTGTCCAATGAATTCATTTAAATAGCCCTTGTTATTTGAGCCACAAATTATGTCATCGACATATACTTGGGCTAAAAAATATTATCACCATCTCTACATAGAAATAGTGTAGGGTCTATTTGGCCTCTCACAAAGCCTTTCTCAATTAAAAACGTCGACAATCACTCGTACCAAGCTCGGGGTGCTTGTTTAAGGCCATAAAGTATCTTTTTGAGCTTGAGCACGTGGTTTGGAAATTCGGTACTCTCAAACCCCGGAGGTTGTTGACATAGACCTCTTCTCTAATTAAACCATTTAGAAAGGCCGATTTGACATCCATTTGATATAACTTGAAACCTCGATGTGCTACAAATACTAGCATCAATCGGATGGACTCTAATCGTGCCACGGGAGCATAGGTCTCATCATAATCAAGGCCTTCAACTTGACTATAGCCCTTGGCTACTAAGCGTGCCTTGTTTCTAATGATTTCTCCCTTATGATTTAATTTATTCTTGAAGACCCATTTGGTTCCAATGATAGTGGTCTTCTTAGGTATAGGGACTAAGTCCCAAACTTGACTTCTTTCGAATTGACCTAGTTCATCTTGCATTGCAATGATCCAATCGGGATCATTTAATGCTTTATCAATTTTCCTAGGTTCAATTTCGGAAATTAGAGCAACTTCATTAGCCTCATTCCTAAAGAATGATCTAGTTCTAACCCCATGGTGGATGTCTCCAACAATTTGGTCTTGGGGATGACTAGAGGATAATCTAGTTTGTCTAGGTGTTGGTGGCGCTTCTTGAATGGAATCACTAAACTGTCAGTAAATTAAAAATTATATTAATTTGAAGATAATTAAAATGTAGGACTATGACTACTCAAAAACAAATATGAAAATAATATTTTAAATAAAAAATGATAAGAAATTATAATTAATTTTTATTTATTATCTTAATAGATTCTCGAATTGACCAAAAATATATGCTACTTTAATATTTACCGGAAGTAGCATATGTATATGGGGCGTGAACCCTGGGACGCTGGGCTTCTAGACTGCCCAATGCGAGCACTTTCTAATTTATCCTGGCGATCGGTGGGAAACTTTTGTGAGTCCGGGCCGGTCATCCGAGGTTAGAAAAACCTCGTTAATCATTTTTTTAATATTTTCCGAAAAACGTATTTAATTATGTATTCTTTTTTCCTATGAAATCTAACTTTTTCTCCTCTTTTCTCACTTCTCTTTCTTCTTTTTCCTTCTCTCTTTTCTTTCCTTTCTCTTTACGCATGCATGCATAAATATTTAAGAGTCCGATATGGAATCATATCAGGCCCAACGAATATAGAATTTTTTTATCATTTCTTCCTTATTATATTTTAACACTCCAAAGAAATCCAAATAAATAATAGATAACATATTTAAATTCCTTGTAATCTCAAAAATCCATGAGACTTGAAATGAATGCAATCGAAACTTTCCTTAAACAATAGATGAGCCCATTTGCATGACCACGACCTCGACCACTACCACTATTACAACCATGGTTACGACTACGAGCACGGCTACTGCCCCAACCACGACCATGGGTTTGTGGCATTGCATATAATATCAAATGAAATTTTCAATAATAAAATATAATCAAGATAATTAAGTCGGTTAAGGACCTTTAAATCCTATAGCTCAAAGATACAACTCAACTTGCATAAAAATTTCATTGCTCGAGAATCATAGAATTAGAAAACACAAATCCAAAAAATAAAAACCCAAAACCCACAAATAGAAAATGCAAATAGGCTCTGATACCAATAAATTGTCACACCATGTGGGTATAGTTCCTGGTACCCCACACAGTGACAATATAATACAAGAAATCCTAAGAATCATCTAATTAAATAATTGGAAAATTCATCAACTTTATATATGTAGCATATGCTTATAGACAACAAAACTATATAGATAACATGACATATGAATCAAAATGTAAATACAATAAAACAAAAGTAAAACAAATCAAGAATCAGCATGTCAAGATCTCTAAGCAACAATAATATCGAAAGGATTCCTGTGTCTGCAAAACAGAAGGCTAAGGAATACAAACAAAAAGCTAAATGACTAAGTAGGTAATCAGAAAATATGTGCATGAATTTAATCTTGTATAAGAAGTCAAAGAAGAAGAAGAAGAGTAAATCATAATTTCTTATTTCAACTTTTAATCATTCTTTAAGTTCTCTAATATATATAAATGTACATTTATAAACATCTATATGTTATCATGGATTAAGATAAATTCTAAAGTTTTACTGATATATAGGTCATTAATTGTATAATAACAACATTAATAAATATCATAAATCTTATATAGAGAGAGAGAGCTGATACATCAACTAAAAAGTGAACAACTGAAGCTAATATCATCAGAGTATAGTAACGTCACACATATAGGCTAAAAGCCTCCTCAGAGTAATATTGTCACATATGTCATCTATGAATCTGTCTCTTTCCACTCGTGTAAAGCAAATCTCTCTCCCTTCCTCTCATCTATCAATTTAATTATACAACTCAATTTTTTAAAATTTAACTACTAAAATCAGAACCAAAATTTGACATCAAATTTACCTTCTCCAAACTATACTATTTCATGTAGTTGTAAATTTGTAGAAATCCAAATAGTCTAGGTTCATCGGTGAATTTTGATCAAAATCTACTGATCGACCTAAAAAACTTTGATCGTACTCATTTCAAGTCCTGTGAATTTATGAAGTACCTAGGAGTTCAAATGTATCCTTCTTTACTATTTTTGGACTTTCCTAATAGTGTCAAGGAGATAAAAAAATCTTTAGCTATAACGCATGGGTCTGGTCTCCTAGAGACCAAGATCATGTTGGACCTGATCTAAGTGTAGACCGGAACTAAGTTGAGCCTAGTTTAGGGAGACCAGACCTAACTTAGTCCTTGTCTGCTCTCAGATCAGGCTTAATGTGGTCCTGGTCTTCAGGAGACTAGGCCCAATGATAGACCCGAACTAGGTGTCACGAATGTGGGTCTCAAAATTTAGATATGTGTAAAGCTGGAAACCCTTTTTACTAGCAGAGATGGTAACGTAGTAAAGAGGCCACAGGTCATATTTTTCCTAGGGCTAGTTGAGGTTGTTTGATTCGAGCCCGAGTTTATGTGTCGTCAAATGTTTTCGGGTTTCAAATAAGATTTGGATTTGGGTTTGGTTTCAATTAGAAATGAAAATGCAATGAAAAGAAAAAGAAACAGAAATTCCGAAGCAAACCAAATGTGAAATAAACTATACACCCTTTAGTGCCGAGTTCTCACTTGATACAAGAAACAACAATGAAAACTGAAATGCAGAAAAGAATTAGGAACTCAAGGTAGACCTAATGCTAAGCAAGCTGTACCCTATCAGTGCTGTAATTGCAATTGATACAAATGCAGAAACTGTAATTTAATTTGCAGAACTGAAACTTGAAATTCTAAACAAACCGAGTTCAAAACAAGCTGGATTCAAATGCAATGGCACAACAGAAATTATGTTTAACTTGACACCAATCAAATGCTGAATTGTCACATGGTACAAAGTGCAGGAATGAAACAAGTTTGATATGCAGAAAAGGAAAACTGCTGAGACAAAAATGATACTAACTGTAGAACTTAAACTGATGTAAAGCAAATGAAATTGAAGCAAACAAATCAAATGCAAATTCAGCAGCACATAAATGCAGAAACAACTCGAGTGAAACAAAATTTCAGAAACCAAACATGATGTGCAGAAATGAAATAGCTAACTTGCAGAAATTCAGATTCGAAGTTGAGCAGAAACAAACATATGCGAACTTAAGTCGAGTGCACTAACCCAAAGTCAGATAAGATTCACAAAAGCTAGAACTCACTTGATACAAATTCAGGACTGATAACCGAAACTTGCAAAATTGGAAACTAAAGTTGCAGAAATGGAAGTTGATACGCAAGAACAGGAACACCAAACTGATACGCAAGAATTAAATTGCAGAGCAACTAAAATTAAGCGAAATGCTAACTAAACAAGCTATCTAGCTAATGAGAGTACAGATTCGAAATACTAATTAAAGCAGAAACAATCCAGAACCGAAACTAAGGCAACTGATACAGAAATTCAGAACTGAAAATGAACTGCAAAAATGGAAATTACAGCTAACAAATTGAAAATTCACTAAGTAAACTAAGTCGAGATCCCTTCCTTAGCTCAAAAACTCCTTGCCGTCACACAAGGGTGAGCCTCGAACCCGTAAGCTCCACAAATCGCTGAAAATCTATCTCTGCGAATCAAATCCAACTCAGCCTCTGCTCAATTCTGAAAACCCATTCGATTTCCTTGATTCAGTCGTGTCCAAGTGCGATGGTGATTCGGGGATGATCAGAGCACTCTAGGGAACCCCTCCAGATAGCTCAGATGGATGGAAATGGTGCACAACCGAGACCAAGGACAGCAAACGGCAGAGCTGATGAAACCTCACTCAGCTCTGTTTCTTGGGCAAATTGGAGCTGGAAACTTCACGGAGACGTCATTCCGATGACCTAGAACCTGATCCAATGAAGAAATCGAGTGGTCGCGCCCTTAGAAGAAGAAAAACTTGAAGAAACGATGAAGAACAATCGAAGAAGGAGACGCTGCGGCGAAGACGCGACACTGTGCCCTGTGGAGAAATTTGATTAAATACTTAGCAATGGACGACCCAGATTTCCTTAACTCAATCCAACGGTTGGATCTCATCCGATCTGAACCAAAATTTGATGATGTTGATCAAGGGTCAAGATCTGCCTCCCAGTAGCTCGGATCCTCCAGATTTGCAACGGATGGCTCAGATCAACCTGATCTTTGAATGAACGATCTAGATCCCTCTGATCTTGATCCAATGGCTGATTGATCTCTGATTTGGATGAAACTTTCAGATCTTGATCCAAGTGCTTGATTAACCTTAACCCTAGTTCGGATTCACCAGATCAGTGGCGAATGGTCCAGATCTTCCCTTTTCTTGAATGGATGGCCTAGAATATCTTGAGCTTGATCCAACGGTCAGATCACTTCTGATTTGGCTGAAATTCTCAGATCTTGATCTATGGTCATGATTGACTCCATCGTGAACTCGGATTGACTAGAAGTTGACCGATGACTCAGATCCAACAGTTTTTGAATCGGACGACCCATATTACTCGATGCTTGATCACTCGATCCGGGTCCACTTCGACTCAAGTTTGCCCAGCCTGACCTAGGTCCATGATCCTTCCAAGCCTGCAAAAGTAGATCAACAATTTAGTGGCAAAATAATTCAAATATATCAAGATTTACATTAAAGCCCAAAATAGAATAGATTCATGAAATCTAGGCTAAATTCGATATTAAACAAGTAAAATATGGGTCAAACTTGGATTTTAGCAACTAAAATGATCAACAAAATGATACCTATCAACTCCTCCACACTTAAGCTTGAGCGTCTCGCGAAACTACTAAGTATGTATCCCTTAGATTATTCCCAAACATAGTTGGAAGCAAATGAAAAGAAATTACCTAAGGTTGTCAATTCTAAAAAATCTAAGCTCTATGGATTAGTATCCCGTCCTTAAATCAACTACTTAGCCTTTTCATCCTTCATGATTCATTGAGATGAATTTAACTCACTAGCATTTCAAGGGAAATTTTTGGTGGCTCTCTTCTTGAGTTCTAAATTCATGATGAAAGTGGAGCTCACTCAAACACATATGCTTTTTGCACTACCATAGGCTTGCTTGTTATATACTCTCCACCATTATTCATGATTAGGATCCACATCTACAAAAACACGTGAAAGACATAGAAAATGGTAAGAATGAAGTGAAAGCCACAAAAATAGAAAAATTGATGAAGTGGGAGACTTGGTTGCTCAAGAATATTTCCAATGCACTTTGCTCTCTTTACAGTCCTCTAATGAAGTCAAAAGTGTGGTGGAGTAAGAATTTGGATAGTGCCTTTGATTTGGATGAAGAAAACCCTATTGGTCTCAATGTGCCAATTTTGCCTTTGCGTGCCACTTGTTTCCTTTTCCTCTTTTTCATATTTTTTTTCTCTTCTTTCTTTCTCTCTAGTAAAGTCAGAATGGTAGTGATGCAAGGCTTTGATTTAAATGAGATTATCTTCACTGATCTCATGGAGCCAACACTTCAATTTTGTGCCAACTTGTTTCTCTTTTTTTTTTTCAAACTATTTTCTCTTCTCTTTTTTTTTTCTGCTCTGAATTCTTCTAATGGAGCACTTCGGATCAGATTTGTATCAGAGAACATAAGGCATCAAGTAACATAGATGCTCCACATACAACCCTCACTAAACAACTCTTGCCACTCACTCTTGATACATGCCCTTCCAAGTTGGCACACTTCTTTTTTTTCTGTTTTAGATCCCAGCTCCACGGCACTAATTCAGAATCAAGAATCACTAATTTCTTCATCCTTGCAATTCTCTGATTGCTTAACATTAGTTAGCATCTAGGAGTAGTAGAGCACTTAAAGTGTTCCACTCAAAAATTCTGATCAGCAAGTTTAATTTCAGCCACTGCACTGCATTTTTTTCACTATCCAGATCTACAAAAGATGTATCTAAAGATTCATCATAACAAACTACATCAATTATGGGTGCCTCTAAAATTATTTCACAATTCATATTTACAATGGACGTGTCAAGTAATGCATGATGATCAATAAAATCAATGTTTGGTACCTCTATTGGATTTTCATAAACAATCTCTACACAAGGTATATCAATAAATACATCAGAGTCAATAGAGTCATCCCTAGGTACCTCACTGAATTTTTCTGAAGAAGGAGGAGAATTACTTACCTGAGCGTGCTGGATAATACCTGAAGGGTCTATAATAGTAGATGTGTCTGTGGTCTCCTCCTGGTTATGTTCAAGCTCCTCTTCAGCCTCAGGCTCTGGTGGACAATCAACTGGTGATCCTTGGGTGCTTGCTTCCACCAAGCAAGTCCCTACACTTCCTGGTTCATTCTCTAAATCTTGTGGTGGTCCCTGGGGCTTAGTGCAGTCCCCTACACCTATGGAATCATCTCCTCTGCATGCTTCTCCTGTAATATCTGCAACAACAGTGTCAGAAAAATTAGGACCATCAATAATGCTATCATCAGAAAATAAAAGTCTAGAATGGTCCTGTGGAGCTTCAACTTCTTCTTCTGGAGCTGAAAAATTGGGAATTGGATTTTGAGTAGGAGTTTCCGGAGGAATGCATGCTCTAGGTGCCCAGACTTTAATGTATTCTTCTTCTTCTTCTTCTAAAATTGCAAGATCCATTAAAGAAAGATTTGGCCTTGCACTAGGGTCACCTTGAACTTGTATCTGATTCATTTGACTAGAAATTTGTCCAACGCCTCTTTCTATGTCTTGAAGCCTTTGCTGCTGTTGATGATATTGTACAACTAGTTGATAAATCTCCTCAATTCTTTGTTGTTGTGCCTCATTCTCATTAAGATTCTCAAAGCCTCCTTGGTTAGCATAGCTCCTTGACTGATTTTGAAAGGATGAAGTAGGCTAAAAATTTTGAGCTTGCTGATTGGGTTGAAAACATGGCTGTTGAGGCTGATTAAAGGGCTGATATTCTTGGCAGCTATCAGAGGTTATGGAGAGCAGATATTCTTGGAAACTTTGCTGGGAGATGCAGCCTTGAAAGTTCTGATTTTTAGCTGGAAAATTAGGTGGCGAAGGCTGAAAATTCTGCCCTTGAAACCCTTGATTGTAGGGCTGTGAAAACTGGTTCAAGGGCTGTGTAGGCTGAAAATTTTGTTGGTTTTGCGCTGGAAAAACTGGGAATGATTGAAAACCTTGCTGCCCTTGATTGTATTGCTGGAATTGAGGTTCAAAATGCTGAAATGGTTGCTGAAAATTGGGCTGAAATTGTTGAAAACTGGGCTGAAAATTCTGGAAAATTGGCTGCCCGTTCTGAAAATTCTGGAAATTCTGGAAATTGCTGGAATTCGGCTGAAATTGTTGGAATTGTTGTGGTTGCTCGAATTGTTGCAATGGTGGCTGAGAAAACTGATTTGGTTGCTCAAAAATTGAAAATTGGGGCTGCCCATTCTGAATTTGTTGGAAATTTGAGTAGGGCTGTTGGAAATCTTGCTGTGATGACGGCTGAAAGAACTGATTGGTTTGCTGAAAATTTTGGTTGCAAGGTTGTTGAAATTGGTTGAAAGGCTGAAACTCTGATGACCACATTTTGATCTTGCAGCCCTGTCACCAAACAAACAAGGAAAATGGCAGCAACCGTATATGAAAGATAAAGCAAAATAAAACAGAACCCAATGATATGTCAAAAAATACACAAGCAAAAATCAAACAAATCAACTAGTTGCTTCCCCGGCAACGGCGCCAAAAATTTGACGGGCCCAAAATTATACTAGATTAATTTGTCACGAAATGTATGGGCTCATCAAATTTAAATTGTATAAATGAATGCTGGAAACCCTTTTTACAATCAAAAACTGAAAATGTAATATAGGGGCCACAGGTCGTATTTTTCTCGGGGACTAGTTGACGTTGTGTGATTCGCGCTTGTATTTATGTCGTTTGTGTTTTCGGGTTTCAAATCAAAATCTGGGTTATGGGTTGCTATCAAGAATGAAAGTGCAAAGAAAATTAGAGGAACCAAACTAATGAGCTAAATAAAATGATCGTAGTCAACAACTAAACCAATGGAAAAAAAAACAAATTCAACCAAGGTAACTCAACCGAAGTTCAAAGATGCAAATCTGAATTTAAATTCAAGCTACAAGGTCTGTTCAAGCTCAACCTATAAATGCCGAATGCCTATCTTGATACAAAGAGAACAAAAAGGTGAAACAACTTTGTACCCTGAGCAAAAGATTTATGTGCCAAAAAGGACTGTTCTTAAGTGCTAAAACTGTGATTTGCCACTCCGAATTGACTTGACTCACTACAACTTGAAAGGCAAAGCTAATAGTGAAGAGCTCATTATGCATTGAGGTTGGAAATTAGAGATGAATGCAGTGAAATTCAGAAATGAACTGAAATTCAGATTTCGATTGCAAACATTCTAAAATGAAGCTTTAAACCATATGAAATCTCAAACAAACCAGCTGAATTGAGTTGCCTTAACCTACAGCCAGTTAATTGGCACAAAGTCGGAATTTATCAGCTGCATGGCAGGGAAAACATGGTTTAGCAGAAATAGCAAGCTGATAAGTGCAGTAATGAAACTTCAATTTCAGAAATGGGAGGTTACGCAGGGAATGAAACTTGCAGATTTCGTATGTACAAATTCATATCATGAAGCTGAGATGGGGCTACAATTCAGAAACAAACCGTCTTCAAATTAAACTAGATTCAAGCTCCACAATTCATTGAGCAGAAACTTGAATCTGCTAAACAGGACAGAATTGAATTCAGCTCAAATGGTGTGCAGAATTGAATGAATGCAGGGCTGAAATGAAGAACTGCAGAATTTCAGCAACAATTTGAATGCAAATCCAACAAACAAATGGGCCAAAATTGACGCACTGATCTACAATTCAGAATTGCTAAGCTGTAACTGACACAAAACGAATTGATGTGAAGAAACAAAGAGATGCAGAATTGATTTGCATAAAAACAAAACCTGCAGAATTGTAGTTTATCCAAGAATTGATTCGCTACAACCAATTGCATAAACAAATTGATCAAGTGGAGATCTAATGCAATGGTTGACCAAACAATAACATTTTATTGTGCTGGAATCGAAAACATAGAAGTAAATGGGGAGAATGCAGGAACCAAGCTGGAAATTCAGAAATGAAACATGTTCAGAAACTGACTTGCAAATGAGATTTACTGCATGATCTAGTGTCAAACAATATGTAGAAAAGCTAAAGCTTGCTTAACTCAACTATAGGAGAGGAACTACAGCTAACACGTACAGAAATTAAACTAAAACTGGCACACAAGAACAGCTGATACGCAAGCTGAAAAACAGGGAGAAGAAATGGCACGCAAGCAATAAACAGCAATTAAACTAGATTAACTTCAATTGATCACTGAATAAGATCCCTAGCTACATTTACTTGCTGAGCTAAAACTAATTAAGCAGAAAACAAATTCGGAAATGGAAACTAAGTAGCTGATATGAAAATTCAGAACAAAACAGATTCGGCAGAATGAAATTCAAACTACAAACACAATGAAATAAGCTAATTAACTACTCCTCAATCTTCCTCAGCTCAAATTCTTCTTGGTCGTCAAGCAAGAGCTGGCTTCGAACCCCTAGGCACAACAAATCAGTGGAAATCAGATTGGATTAGTGAACTCTGCTCAAACTGCGCAAGCTGGGAATTTCCAATCCAAACGCTTCGATCTTCGTTTGTGGAGCTGCGATGGTGATTTGGGAACAACCTGAGGTCACTTGAGAACCCCTACAAGTGCCTCAGATCATCGAAAATGGACTGTGGCGAAGATCTCAGTGTTCGGACCACAGAGCCACCGAAACCCTCAAATAACTCTGTCCGGCGCGAATTCGAGCTTAATTCTCCAATCAAACTGACCTCCAAAGCTCCAGAAGATGATCTTGATGAAGAATCGAGGGGTCGCGCCCCGGAAATGGAGAAAATCGACTGGAAAACGAAGAAGAAACGGTGAAGGCTACTGTAGCGGCGGAGACGCGACAAGGAGAAAGGCAGCTGCGTTTTTGATTAAATAGGAATCAATGGACGGCTCAGATTGATCGGAGGAGATCCAACGGCTGATCTTGCTCTGATTAGAGCCAAACTTTTATGATGATGATCTGGGGTCAGGATCTGCCTTGTGGTAGCTCGGATCCTCCAGATGTGCAACGGATGGTCCAGATCAACTCTATCTGTGATTGGACGCTCTAGAGCCCTCCTTGCTTGATTCAACGGTTGATTTAGCTCTGATTGGGATGAAACCTTTAGATCTTGATCATGGAGCTTGATCAACCCTAACCCTAGCTCGGATTGCTTCAGATCGTCCCGGATGGCTCAGATCCAGCCGCTCTTGAATCGGACGGCCCGGATTAATCGTAGGCTTGATAATTCGATCCGGTTCACATCCGACTCAGGTTTGACCCAGTATGCCCTAAGTCCAGGATCCTTTCATACCTACAAAAATATATCAGAAAATTAGTGGCCAAATAATCCAAAAATTGTGTAATTTTGCAATTAAATCCAAAATAAGATAAAGTTCCAAAACCTAGGGTAAAATCATAATTAAGCAATAAAAACACAGGTCAATCATGGATTTTAGCACTTAAAATAATCAATAAAATGGTGCTTATCAAGGGTTAGGTGCAAATTCCCAACTTGGAGAGTTAAATTGAAAAAAGCCTTAGCTTGGAGGGCTAAGGTGAATGAAATCCTAGCTTGGAAGGCTAGGTTTGCGTCCCTGGATCGGTCTGGTGACCGATCAGGGAGTTGGCACGCTGCTCCTTCGTGGATCGGTCTGGTGATCGATCCAGCGATGTTTGATCGGTCTGGTGACCGATCAGGGAGTGTGTGTTTCACTCACTGCACAGCTCCTGATCGGTCTGGTGATCGATCAGGGAGCGAACAGTGAGTTGAGTTCCCTTGCTAATCGGGTCCAGAACGGTCCGATGACCGATCAGAGACTTAGGATTTAATTAAAGAATCACTGTTCACTCAAGCCTGATTGGTCTGGTGACCGATCAGGCAGGAGCCTGATTGGTTTGGGGACCTATCAGGAGTGTGCAGAAGACTGCTGGATCAGTCTGGTGACCGATCAGGCTCCTCCCTGATCGGTCTGGGGACCGATCAGGAGCAGAACTTTAATTCAAATATGCTGTCAGTAGTCTGTTTTCACTGCCGATTCTCTGCTACTTGCTAATTTCTTTTTGATATGCATTGCTAAGCCTCTGTTGGAGTGTGCAGGTGATAGCAGGTGATTCAAACACTCAAGGAGGGGTCAATGGGAGGCTTTCCTTGGAGCAGGTTTGGATCTATTGTGTTTTCAGGTCTCAACGGTGTCTGACGCAACTGGCAACTGACGAAGGCGCGGCTGGCAACTGACGGAGGCTCAGCTGGAGGAGTGTCCAGTGGACTGAGTGCTCAGAGAGGTCAGTGGGTCAGGGTGTGAGTCAGTGGTGCTGATGGAGCTGGCGACATTGAGCCGAAGCTTAAGAGACAAAGCTGGATGCAGAGGAGCAGAGGCGAACAAGATAGAAACTTAGGAAGTTTGGCTGGGCTGTGTTCGTGCTCTCTGTTGCTTTGTGCTTGAGCGATCTTGTTACATCTTTGTGAGCTTGTCTTCTCGAGTGTCTCTGTGCTTAACTTGTATCTTCTTGAGATCACTTGTGGAGAGGTTTCTCCACCGAGAAGGAGGCTGCTACTATCCGGAGTTCACCGGGGCTTGATCTGCCGACGATCAAGGGATCGCCCACCTCACGGGCACGCTAAGGAGTAGGGGCAAGTTATCCCCGAACCTTGTATATCGAGGTGTTAGTGTCGGTTTGCTTTCCTTTGCTTTGGGTTGTTGTTTTTAGTTTTCTGTTTCTGCATTTGCTTCCGCTGCCTAACTCTGAAGTGCCGAATAGATTTAAAAAGCTCAAAAGTTTTGTGTCCGACTAGATTCACCCCCCCTCTCTTGCCATCCAGTTCCAACAAGTGGTATCAGAGCTTGGGGCTCTGTCTATGGCTTAACATCCGAGAGTTATCAACAAGATGGCGTTGAGAGAAGGATTGAGCACAAACCGACCTCCATTCCTCGACGCCACTGATTTTTCATATTGGAAGTCAAGAATGGAGTTTTACTTAAAGACAAACATGAGTTTGTGGTTCGCTGTCAAGGAGGGGGTTTCCCTTCCAAAGGATAATGAAGGAAAGGAGCTTGAGTTCTCCAAGTGGTCGGCTGAGCAAATCCGGAAGGGTGAAGCAAATGCCAAAGCTGTGGTCACCTTACAATGTGGGATGACCAAAGAGCAATTGATCAAGATTGGTCCCTTTACCTCTGCCAGAGACTTGTGGAACAAACTCCTTGAGCTCCATGAAGGAACTCAAGACACCCGGACAACCAAGAAGGATCTCCTTCACAGCCAACTCCAGAACTTGACAATGGGAGAAAATAAAACTGTAAGAATGCTTCATTGTCGATTCAAAGAAGTATTGAATGCTCTCCACTCCATTGGTGAAGAGGTAGAAAACCAAGACCTAGTCGGACACCACTGATTTTTCCTAGGAATGCCTTGTGATCATCCATGGCGGATGCTTACAAGGTTTCCAAGGACTTATCTTTTGTTAAGTTAGAGGATTTCTTTTGTGAGATGGAATTACATGAGATCTCTAACCAAAGTCCCAAAGAGAAAGGGATTGCTTTAGTGGCAGGTGTCAACAAGAAGAAGAAGGAGGAGAAGAACACTCACTGTCACATGACATTCATGGCTGTAGAGAATTCAAGTGAAGGAAGCAGTGATGACTCAAGTGACTCCTCAACCGCGCCTTCATCATCTTCGGATGATGAAGAGGTAATCTCTCCCGAGTTAGATAAGTGCTATAGAGCTATTGCATGTTTAACCAAATTGTTAAAGAAATCAAAGAATAAGGTTAAGTCATTGAAATTGGAAGTAGAACATTTAAAAACCTCTAAGAATGAGGTAATTGAAGACTTGCATGTTAAGACCCTTAAGAATGACAATAAGGACTTAAAGAGCAAAGTTGAAAATCTCAAGAATGTTCTTGAGAAATTCTCATCTAGCTCCAAAACCTTAGACATGATACTCAATTTCCAAAGGGCGGTTTACAATAAGGCCGGTATAGGTTACCGACCTAAGGAACCAACCATTGTATCATTAATGTCAAGAACCCAATTTAGATCATCAAATGATTCTAGGGTTCTAAAGGTTAGAAAGAAATTGATTAAGGCATGGGTGCCTAAGTCCCTCATTATTGATGCATTAGGTCCCAAAATTTGGGTATCTAAAACCTCCATATTTCGAATTGTATAAGCATTGTTTGAGGGGGAGCATCTATCAACATAGGTTGTTGATAAGTGGTGCTCCAAACCAAGGCTAAGGGTTTTTATATATCACTAGTGTCAAAATAAGTCAACAAGCCTTGGAAATTATTTTTATATATTGCATGAAGGGTTTAGATTCACACATAACTTGCTCTTGCCATGAATTGCTTATGATAATTAGTTTTCTCGTTGCAATTTATGTCTTACTGCAAGATATGATTTATGATATGCCATAACTCAAGCTTAAGGTTTTTTTGTTTGGTGAACACGATCAAATATGCCATGATTTTACAATGTGTGTTATTATCATTAATCTATGGCATGCAAATTTGATTTCAACTATGAACTTGGTAGAAATGTGGGACTATGAATTCTCCGATCTAATCTATGAACTATCAATAGAATGGAGAATTAGGATTCTAGACTTGGGACAAATCTAGATCTATGAGTTATCAAAATTGATTGAAGCAAGCATGTTATGAATACACTTGGAACATAATTAATCATGCATAAGTATAGTTTACGTTTGTGTTAATGTTTTACTATGATCAGTTTTGTTTCCAAAACAAAGAGAAAAGTAACTAGCTCATCCTTGCCAAATAGCAATATGCATCTAGGGATTGTGTGCTATCCATGCTTATGATTTTGTAAGCTGTCCATGTTTATGAATTTTCTGGTTAAATGATTGTATGCATGCATGTTTTGGAAATCTGGTCATAGTTAGATACTAATTTGATACAAGTATGTTTTGAAAATTTGATCATACCTTGAGTGTCACGAAATTTGATCATACCTTGATACTCATGATGTATGGGCATGTTTGGATAATCGATTATATTTTGATACAAACATGTTGGACAGAGTTGGGGATTATGAAATTGATAAATGTTTTGAACAAACTTGATCATCCATTGACTTGATACAAATCTGTTTTGAAGTATCCAACTTAGATTTTGGGAACCTGATCATGCTTTGATACAAACATGTTTTGATACTCAATTTCATGCTTAGAAATTACTGATCATGCTCTGACACAAATCATGACTTATATTTTGATTAAGGGAACTCTTAGAATCAAATGGATTATCTCTATGCTTTGACCCAAATCATGTTGATCATTTTGGAAAATGGATTTTAGTTAAGAGAAACCCTTTAGGATCAATGGGATTGAATCTAATTGAATTAGGGTTTCTGAAATCTCGGTTCTGAAATTGTACAATGAAACAAATCTGATCTCAGAGTTTTTGAAACTCAGAAACCTCTCTGTATCGAACCAGATCGGTCCACGGACCGATCAGGACACACTCTGATCGGTCTGGTGACCGATCAGGAATCATTCTGACGGTCCACGGACCGATCAGGACACACTCTGATCAGTCTGGTGACCGATCAGGAATCATTCTGATCGGTCTGGTGATCAATCAGATCAATACTGATTCTCAGATCAATCCAAATTGTATCAGACCAATCCCCCTTCATCAATTTTGATGAAGTATCAATAGAACTGAGTAGTAGGATGATGGTCAAGATACATGGAACAAAACCTAATACTGATTTGATACAAACCTATGTTGGAATGTTCAAATTCATAAGAAAGGATTTGTTGAGTCATGACTCTTGTTCTTGATGTCGTGTTTCAGAAATGTTTCTGAAATGTCGAATATTAATAAAGTCTACACCCCTATTGTGGAATGCAAATTTTTAATGCAGTCTGATCAGGAATGTATCAGAGTTTCAGGATTTTTTCTGAGATTTGATTGCTCCCCAGACTAATAAGAAATATTTCTGTATCAAATTATCAACGAACCTGATTGGTCACGGAGACCACTCAGGATTATATGTCGGATACAGATGCATTCCTTACTTGTCATATGAAATATATACATGTTTGACCTTGATATATTTCTGTATATGTTTTCATGTGCAAGTTCACACTTATTGCCGTATGATGCATATACATTGTTGCCATGATACATTCATGGTATATGCCTCTCATATGCAATTCAGAAATTTTCCTTTGATTATTTTTTTTTGGGAGACCCTTGATTGAGGGGAGTGTGTTCAAACTTAATAACCATACCCTTTTCGATGTTTGACAAAGG
>JAGFNQ010005902.1:0-45736 GCA_024364735.1 Boesenbergia rotunda
GTCACCAACTGACCAAATAGTAGGTGATCCAACCTTAGGAGTCAGAACTAGAGCTTCCTATAGAAATCTTAGTCAAATAGCCATGATTTCAAAGATTGAACTAAGACTATTGAGGAAGCCCTACCCGATCCTGACTGGATTTAGCCATGCAAGAAGAGTTAGCCAATTTGAGAGAAACCAAGTCTGGGAGTTGGTACCTAAACTAAGGGCAAATCCGTAATTGAAACTAAGTGGGGTATTTAGGAATAAGCTAAACGATCAAGGTGAAATAGTCCGAAATAAAGCCCGCTTAGTAGCTAAGGGATTCAGCCAAGTAGAAGGGTTGGATTATGATGAAACCTTCGCCTCTGTAGCTAGACTTGAGTCTATTAGGATGTTACTAGCCTTTGCATCCCATAAAGGATTCAAATTATACCAAATGGATGTAAAGTCAGCCTTCTTAAATGGGCTTATTAAGGAAGAAGTTTATGTAGGACAACCCCAGGATTTGAGATATAGAAAACCCGATCATGTCTACAAACTTAGTAAAGTCCTTTATGGACTAAAACAAGCACCCAGGGCCTGGTATGAAAGATTATCAAATTACCTGATCTCTAAAGAATTCAAACAAGGTCAAATTGACCCAACCTTGTTGTTAAAATTTTAGAAAAGGATATATTTGTTGCCCAAGTTTACGTAGATGATATAATATTTGGATCAACTAATTCTAAATTTCTAAATGAATTGTAACAATTATGGAAAGTGAATTTGAAATGAGTTTAGTTGGGGAACTAAACTTTTTCCTAGGGTTACAAATCAAACAAACTAAAGATGGAAATTATGTACATCAATCTAAATATGCTAAAGAACTAATTAAGAAATTTAAAATGGATAACTCTAAAAGTATAAGTACCCCAATGGCCACAAATGTAAAAATAGATAGTGACCCTGAGGGTAAACCAGTAGACCTAAAGCTTTACAGAAGTATGATAGGAAGTCTACTATACCTTACAGCCAGCAGACCTGATATACTTTTTTCAGTAGGAATGTGTGCTAGGTACCAAACATGTGCTAAGGAAACTCACTTAGCAGCCCTAAAAAGAGTTTTAAGATACATTAAGGGCACCCAAAATGTAGGGATTTGGTACCCTAGGACTTCATCCTTTAAGTTATCAGGATACTCTGATTCTGACTATGCTGGTTGTAAATTAGATAGAAAAAGTACAAGTGGAAGCTGTCAACTTTTAGGAAACAGCTTAGTGAGTTGGTGCAGTAGAAAGCAACACTGTGTTGCCTTATCAACAACTGAAGCTGAATATGTAGCCTTAGGAGAGTGTGTAGCTCAACTCCTATGGATGATGCATACTCTTAGGGACTTTCAACTAGACTACAATCAGACCCAAGTCAATATTGACAATATTAGCTCAATTAACTTAACCAAAAACCCAATATAACACTCTAGAACCAAACACATAGAAGTAAAACATCACTTTGTAAGAGATCACGTAGCTAGGGGTGAAATAGTCCTTAAGCATGTAGACTCCAAGTCCAACCTAGCTGACATATTCACTAAACCCCTACCTGAATCTGAGTTTAGCTCACTAAGAAGGCAGTTAGGGTTATGCTTAGTAGAATAGAATCATTCGGTTTTCGACTTTTGATTTTATATTGATCTTAAAATGTCTTTTAAAATTTTTTGTTTACTTTAACTTGAAAAAGTTTCTTTTAAAATTTTTTTTAGTTTTATTTCAAAAATACCCCCTTCAAAACTAGGGCCTCTTTTCGAAATGGACTTAGCCTAGGCTCTAACCCTAGAACTGCATGCACCTATAGATCTAGAAGCCAGCATCTCACAAGCACCTTAGGGTACTTTTGAATGATAACCTAGAAAGGGTTGAGATGCTTAGGTCTTTGCCTTAACTCAAGATGCTTTAAGTCAGTGCATCTGCAGTAGTTGGGGCACTAAATACAAACTGAACAGCAATCAAGTTAAGTGTCAAGTTTAGACAATCTAACTTGAACAACTCACTTAACTTGACTAACCCTAGCCAAAACTACTGCTTATAACAGTTAGTAAGTAGCTAATTGGGTTAGACAGATCCCTAAAGAGTTAACCAGACCTAGGTCTTGTTTTGATTCAGTACAGCAAATGCTTTATTTAACTATTGCAAAAATTTTTCTACATTTTTTGATATATGTCAAAGGGGGAGAGTTGGAAAAGAAACAAGGAACAAAATTTTTTTTCATAATCTTCTTCAAAAAGGTTGAACTGAAAAATTGGTAAATCAAAGTTAGCTTTATTTCTAAACTCTGAACTATTTTGAAACTTAATGTTTTTTGCTTAAAATGATTTTTTCTTAATATTTCTAAGTTTGAAATTTTTCCAAAACTGAAAATTTTCCAAAATGTGAAATATTCCAAAATTTTCTAAAGTCTGCAATTTTTTTAAAAACTGAAAATTTTTCTAAGTTTCCCAAACTAAGAATGTTTTTTTAAAAAAACTTAGCAAAAACTTTAGAGATTTCCTAACTTATTATCAAAACATGAAATCTTCTAAATACTTCACTCACACCACCTATTTTTGAAAAACCTAGGGGGAGATTTCTTCCAGGGGGAGGGAATCTAACTTAGGATTTTAATTTCAGCATTTTTCCTTAACTTTTTGAACTAGGTTGCCATATATCAAAAAGGGGGAGATTGTTGGTGCAGTATGCACCCAAGTCAAACCTATGTTTTGATATTGACAAAAGGGTTCAAAAGTTAAGGGTTAGTCGTTGTCTAACAAGTTTCTTGAGTGTACAGGAAAAACCCTAGCGAAGGAATGCTAGGCACTGGCGAAGGACTGCCAGACAGGAAAAGCCCTAGCAAAGGGCTGCTAGGCTCTGGCGAAGGACTGCCAGAATGGACAAGCCCTAGCGAAGGAATGCTAGGCACTGGCGAAAGGCTGCCAGAAGAAAAGACCTAGCGAAGGGCTGCTAGGCACCAAGCGAAGGGAAGCTTGGCAACTCAAGACCTGGCGAAGGACTGCCGGGCAAAAGTCCAACTGGAGGATCCGGTTGGCATCAGGTAAACTCTCCCTAGAGGAGTAGGTGAGGACGCGTTCCCCTAGAGGGAACATTAGGCGTCGGTTCGACCTAGGACTCCATTTTGGAGACCCAAAGTCAGAACCAAGACAGCCAAGGCTGTGTAAAATTAACTTATTAATTGTTGTTTTGGACTAACCCTGGATGCAGGACCGAAGGACTGTGTTTCTGCAGCTCAGAGAACCTCAAAGGAGTGAGGCAGTAGCTGAGCAGGGCGCCTCGGATGTTTCGGGCGCCCCAGAGTCAACCCAAAGTCAGCAGAGCAAGTAAACGCCCCGACAGCAGCACATTTGGGGGCGCCCCGGATGTTTCGGGCGCCCCGCGTGTCGCGGGCGCCCCCAGTGCCACGCCGACTATCAGCTGCCCTCGCGAAGCCAAAGGATGAGTCTTTGACCGGTCAACCCGGGCGCCCCGCGCGCTCGGGGCGCCCCGGTCAAAGCTGATCCCGAAGATGAAGAGATCAGCCTTGACCGAAGCGATCACCGGATCGGAAGCCACGTGGGGGGCGCCCCCGTCGACCAGGGCGCCCCCAGGCCCTATATAAAGGGCCCTGGACCTCCTTCTTGAAGGATCAATAACTGCGACTTTCATACGCTCTTCTGCTTCCACGAGACGCTCCAGAAATCTTCCAACTCGAGCTCTGACGACGTCCTGCTGCATCAATACTCCGATCTACACCGGACGTCGGTAACGAAATATTCATTTAAGTTTACGAAGCTAATTCTGTAATACTTGTGATTGTAAACTTTCTCGAACGTATAGAATTGCCCGCAGAAAACGGTCAACGACCGTGGGCCTTGGAGTAGGAGTCGACACAGGCTCCGAACCAAGTAAAACGACCGTGTTAGCATTGTTGTTGTGTCTTATTTCCGCTGCGCACTAACTCTTTTTAAATTCGAACGAATTGCGACATTCACCCCCCCCCCCTCTCTCGCAACTCTCGATCCAACAGATTTGATTTAGAGAAATCAAAGTCTTGAACATATTATTTCCGAAATTAATTATGACAATTTAGGAAGTTGTTTCCCAAAACAATTCCTTTAATTAAGTATGAAATTGGAATTAGGAAATCCGGTTCCTAATTCAATTAATGAGACTTGATAACTTAAGTCACATACATACTTAATTAAGAAAATCGTTAGTCATGACATAATTCTATGTCATGAATGTGCTTAGAAAAGAAAGGATGAGACCCAAAACCCCTTACAAAATATTAAGGCCAACACCTTCCATTAATATGGTTAGAATCGGAGTTTTGTTTCTCGTTTGGGTTGATGGACACATCCATGCCTGACTTGAACCTCAACATGTTCAAACCATGGAATTAGTTTATTAATAATATAGTTGGAGTCAGAGGTCAATCATTAGTTTTGGTTGTTGGACACATCCAAGCCTGACTAAGCAGTTGAATGAGCTCCAACCATATTAAAACTATTTCTTGATTAATGGGTCAGCCTTAAGCTTGGAGCATCGATTTGTTGTGCCACAGCCAAGGTCGATGTAAAGAGAGGTGCAGTTGGGTGCTATGTATATTGTTGCATACTTGTTAATGAGTTAACAACCCAATGTTTTATGCAAACATTCAATTAGTTGATAGCATAATGTGATAGTTACATATATGTGATGTGTAATCGGTATAATTACCTACCTTCATAGCTAAGAATAACTTGATGGCCACAGTCATGGTTGTTCTTATCTATGGTTGGATATCAACCTATTTGGAGATGTTCCTACGATCTCCCGAATTGATAAAAAGGGTTATTCAATTCGAAAAATAAATAGGATTTTATTTATGTATATTGATACATTCTTTAATCATTCTTCTCACATAAGCTCAATTTGTATTTCTAGGTTAATCACTCGATCATGTGTTCTCTACATTTGCGTTCCGTTTTGAACACCAATAAATTGACTGGGCCAAACTTCATGGACTGGCTTCGAAACCTGAGGATAGTCCTCAAGGCAGAGAAGCTTGCTTATGTCCTTGAAGATCAACTTCCCAACCGTCCTCCTGAAAATGCAACTCCAGACCAGTTTCCTGAGTTGCTCAACCTGCTGAAGACTGTAGAGCCTTCTGTGAAGCAGGATCAAAAGACGGTACTGTTAGTTGGTTCCTTGAAGAAATGTTCTAAGAGGAAGGCCAAAGAACAGAATAAGGGAAAGAAGAAAAAGGCCAAAAAGACTGAAAATACCCTAAAAGGCACTTGCCATCACTGTGGCAAGGAGGGTCACTGGCGAAAAAACTGCAAGGTTTATCTTGAGTCCTTGAAAGAGAAGGCATCCGATGCCCCATCCTCTTCAAGTATCTTCGTTATTGAATGTCACTCTATTTCCTCAAACACATGGGTACTTGATACTGGGTGTAGCTCACATATATGTAATGACATACAAGGGCTAAGGAATAGAAGAAGACTCGTCAAGGGAGAAGCGAATTTGCGAGTTGGAAATGGAGCAAAGATTGATGTTGTTGCCATCGGAACATATTTGCTAAAGCTCCCTACAGGACGTGTCTTAGAATTGGATAATTGTTATTTTGTTCCTTCGTTAATAAAGAGCATTGTATCTATTTCATGTTTGAATGAAAAGGGTTATCATTTAACTTTTAGTAACAATTGTTGTTACATAACTTTAAATGGCGTTCTTTATGGGAATGGAACTTTGTGCAATGGTATCTACACGTTAGATTTATCCGGTGACGTTTTCAATATTGAAGTTAGCAACAAACGTGCTCGAATAAATAATCGAATAGTCTCCTACACTTGGCATTGCCGTCTTGGCCATGTAAGTATGAAACGCATGACCGAATTACACCGATGTGGAATTCTGGAATATTTGAACCCGGTTCATTTGATACATGCGAATCATGCTTAAAAGGCAAGATGACCAAATTACCCTTTTCCGGAAAAGATAATCCAGTGGGAGAATTGCTTGGTCTAATACATACTGATGTATGTGGACCAATGTCAACTCTTGCACAAGGAGGCTATAGCTACTTCATCACCTTTATTGATGATCACTCACGATTCGGGTACGTGTTCTTGATGAAACACAAATCTGAAGCCTTTGAGAAATTCAAAGAGTTCAGAAATGAAGTAGAGAAACAGCTTGGCAAAAGTATTAAAATACTTCGATCCGATCCGGGGTGGTGAATACTTAAGTCAAGAGTTTCAAGATTATCTTAGGGACAATGGGATATTATCCCAATGGACTCCGCCGTATACACCACAGCATAATGGTGTATCTGAGAGGCGCAACCGAACCTTGATGGACATGGTTAGGTCGATGATGAATCATGCAACTCTTCCAAAATCCTTTTGGGGCTATGCACTTAAGACAGCTGTTTACTTGCTAAACAGAGTCCTGACCAAGGTAGTCTCTACTACTCCATATGAGACATGGAATAGTAAGAAACCCCACTTAACTCACCTTAAGATATGGGGTTGTCCTGCTTATGTGAAGCGGATTGTATCAGACAAATTGGATGCTAAGTCTGATAAATGTCTATTTATTGGATACCCTAAGGAAACGAAGGGTTACCAATTCTATCATCCCTTGGAACAAAAGGTGTTTGTTTCAAGGCATGCTGTATTTCTGGAAAAAGAATTTCTTTTACAAGAAAACAGTGGGAGTGGGATTGAACTTGATGAAGTTCGAGAAACTCCAATAGACATTACAGAGACACCTAGTCTAGACCCACAACCAATACCTCATAATGATGAGCTATCAGTTGAACCTAAAACTACACCACCTCTTCGTAGATCTGATAGGACACGCAATATTCCAGAGAGATACGGATTTCTCATAAGTGAATCGAACGACGTGTTACTCATAAGCGATGACGAACCTATCAGTTATGAAAATGTTCTGAAAAGTTCAGAAAGGGACAAATGGCTTGAGGCCATGATGTCGGAAATGGATTCCATGTACGAAAACCAAGTATGGGACTTGGTTAACCCACCTGAAGGGATTAAGCCCATAGGGTGCAAGTGGGTTTTCAAGAAGAAAACCGACATGGAAGGTAATGTTGTTACCTTTAAGGCTAGATTAGTGGCAAAAGGATATCGTCAGAAGCAAGGAATTGATTATGACGAAACCTATTCGCCAATAGCTATGCTTAAATCCATTCGGATGCTCCTAGCCATAGCAGCTCATTATGATTATGAGATATGGCAAATGGATGTGAAAACAGCTTTCCTTAATGGAAACCTGCTTGAGGATGTATACATGATACAACCTGAAGGTTTCACATCGGTTGATAAAACCAAAGTATGCAAGCTTCGACGATCCATATATGGACTGAAGCAAGCATCTAGGAGCTGGAACATCCGTTTTGATGAGACAATCAAAAAGTTTGATTTCTCACAAAATCCAGACGAACCTTGTGTGTACAAGAAGGTTAGTGGGAGTGCAGTCGTATTCCTAGTATTATATGTCGATGACATCTTACTTATAGGAAATGATATATCAGTCTTACAGACAGTTAAAATTTGGTTGTCCAAAACTTTCTCCATGAAAGACCTGGGAGAAGCAACCTATATCCTTGGGATTAGAATCTATAGAGATAGATCAAAACGGTTGCTTGGTCTTTCGCAGTCTACATATATAGACCGAGTGCTAAAAAGGTTTAGCATGTCGGAATCTAAGAAAGGTTACCTTCCCATCAGGCATGGGATCAACCTTTCAAAGTCTATGTGTCCGCGCACAGAAGACGAGAGGATTTGCATGAATAAGATTCCTTATGCATCCGCGATAGGATCTATCATGTATGCTATGTTATGTACAAGGCCCGATGTATCGTATGCTTTGAGTGTCACAAGCAGATACCAGTCGGATCCAGGAATGGATCATTGGGCGGCTGTTAAGACAATCCTTAAGTACTTAAGAAGAACTAAGGATGTGTTCCTAATATATGGAGAAGGAGATATGGTAATACGTGGGTATACAGATGCTAGTTTCCAGACAGATAAGGATGACTCCAAATCTCAGTCTGGATACATATTTACTTTGAATGGAGGCGCAGTAAGTTGGAAAAGTTCCAAACAAGACACCGTAGCGGATTCCACCACGGAAGCGGAATATATCGCAGCTTCGGAAGCAGCAAAGGAAGCAGTCTGGATCAAGAAGTTCGTCTCCGAACTTGGCGTGGTTCCAACCATTGATGATGCAGTGCCGGTTTACTGCGACAACAATGGAGCTATTGCACAAGTAAAGGAACCATGGTCTCATCAGCGATCCAAACACGTGCTTCGCCGCTATCATCTGATCAGAGAGATTATAAGTAGGAATGATATACAAATTGAGAAAATTCTCACTGAAAGGAATTTAGCGGATCCTTTAACAAAGGCCTTGCCTCAGAGCAAGTTTGAGGGTCATGTTAGAGCTTGTGGTATTGGATACCGTAGCGATTGGCATTAGGCCAAGTGGGAGTTTGTTAGTGATATGAGAGAAGTGTCCTAAGGCAATCGCCTTATGATTGTAAACATTTATTTTAATAAATGATAATTCACTATTTGAGTATACATGTTTGTATTTGATTGGGATCTTAAACTCATCTACTGAATGTCCGCAATACAACTCACAGCATAAGAGAATTTGTGATGGGATCACAACTAGTGATTATCTCTAAATGTGCAAATGTGAAGTATTGAAAATATCCCTAGTCAATGATTTGATAAATACGGACACTATCAATTCTATTGAGACTAGCATGGGTTATTCTCTAATCAGCTGATTCTCACTGGCTGGTGACATTGGGATGTCCGGAGATAAACATGGATGCTAGTTAAGGGAACTAGTTCATTGGAGTGACAAGCTGTAAGACTTTATATGGTTATCTATATAGATATGTCAATGAAGTTCTTACTGCGGCTTAAGTGCGATGTTCCATTGACTTGCGGTGTTCAAGTCATCTTGGTCATGGAGACTTATACTTTAATATCTTAAGCAAACATCCCCAAGGAGGTGTGGACCCAGGATGATTGGGTATAAGCCGAAGTGCCCGAAGATGTTTGAACAGCCTACAAAGGATTCACCACTCCTTGCGAGGAGATGTATACACAGGCCTATCGTCGGATTGTTACTCAAAACCTCTGGCCAGAGTATATCATGTTTAGAGTGCGAGTCTCTTAAATACATGAGAGTAATTAGAAATCCAAAGGATGAGAAAGACACTACTTGGGCTAGGTGTGACGTAGTCAGTCTAGTGGGGACTGACACAAACTGACCATGTCCTGAACCAAGTGGGTATAAGATGGTGAAGGGAATGAGGCACGATTCATTAGAGCTGCTGAAGGGTTTCAGAATTACTTCTGAGGTCAACCGTTGATCTTTCGATTAATTGGGGGTCATGATGTACTACTAGGTGCCACTCATGATCGTTCTATAATTTGTTGATTATAAACGGCCAACATAAATCGAAAGCCTATTTAGTCACACGCACTACGAGTAATCCGAGGGATTTAAAACGAGTTGAAAATTGGATTTTCCGATCAAGAGAAATAAGACAAATCTGAATTTATCAGAGGCGTAATGGAAGCTAAAAATGGCTAAGTCTTTTGAAGGCTTATTGGGCGAATTAAATGAGTTTAATTCGCGATCGGTTCGGCTTGGTTTGGCCGGCCAAAGAGGGTGCCAAACCCCTTGGGTTGGCCGGCCACATTAAAGGGAAGAAACCAATTTAATTGGTTTAATTAATAAAATAAATCTAGTGCGATTTGTTTTATAAATTATGGATAAATAAATTTGTGTAAAGAAATTTATATAAATAAATTTATAGAAATTTATTCTTTTTATGGAAATTAAAATGATCCATGAAATGGTTTATTTTAATTTTATAAAATCAATTATGAATTGATTTTTCCATAATAAGAAAGTTTATAAATTTCTTATAAAATTTATTCCATAATAAAAGGGGAGATTAATTAGTTTTATTATAAAGTTAGTTATAATAAAATTCATAAGAGAATTTATAGGATAAATTTCTTATGATAACTAATTAGTTTTATTATAAAGTTAGTTATAATAAAACTTGGTTTAAACGGAATAATTCATAAGAGAATTTATAGGATAAATTTCTTATAATAACTAATTAGTTTTATTATAAAGTTAGTTATAATAAAACTTGGTTTAAACGGAATAATTCATAAGAGAATTTATAGGATAAATTTCTTATGATAACTAATTCCGTTAATTCCGTTAAGAGGGAGACTTGGCAAGGGAGATGCTACTATATATAGGAACCAAAGGCAAGCCCTTAGTTCTAATCGAAATAGCGATCAAGAGATTAACTCTCTCCCTCTCTCTCTCTTATTCTCTTCTCCCTCTCTTCCCCTTAGGGCCGGCGCCCTCCTTGAAGATTAGGGCCGGCTCCCCTTGTCCAAGATTGGGCCGGTGCACCCTCATCCCTCCAAGTGGTTGGCGTGAGCAAGGATCACCAAGGAGAAGCCAAACAAGAAGAAGAAGAAGCGGATCACATCTCCCTCCTTCTCGGAATTTTGATTCCGTTAACTTGGTGGTTAGTTTCCTATCTTTTCTCTTGTCTTCTGGTTGTGCCTTCGGAGGATCTAGTAGTTCTCGTTGGCACAAAACTCGTGACTTTGCGAAGTCATCCTGAAGAGAACTCGGCGTGGACGCGAATAGAGGCGGAGCTTCCAAGGGACGCTACGGTTGGATCTCGTCCCTTTCTTCGAGTTACGAAAGGTATAAAGTAAATTAGTTTACTTTTCAGCAAAGTTTTATTTTATGATTATGTCAACACACCATAAGGTTGCATGCTAGATACGAAGTTAAAATAATTTAGGAAATTATTTTATGCAAATTCTTCCGCTGCACGTAAAAATTTAAAATTTTACGAACTCGTATCCTTGTCGACATGCACCCGATCGCAACAATTGGATCATCCTAATCATACTCGGAGCAAATCTTATACTGATTCGATACAAGCCCGTGTTGAAATTTTTGAAATTCATATGAACGGGTTGTTTGAATCATGTCTTTTGATCTCTTGCTCCTTGATGAGGGATAATTTTCAGTCAAGAAATCCAAATCATGACTCTTGTTCTTGATGTCGTGTTTCAGAAATGTTTCAGAAATGTCGAATATTAATAGAGTCTACACCCCTGTTGTGAAATGCAAATTGTTAATGCAATCTGATCAAGAATGTATCAGAGTTTCAGGAATTTTTCTGAAATCTGATCATTCCCTAAACTAATAAAAAATATTTCTGTATCGAATAATCATCGAACCTGACTGGTCACGGAGACCAATCAGGATTATGTGTTGGATACAGCTGTATTCCCTACTTGTCATATGAAACATATACATGTTTGACCATGATATAATTTTGTATATGGTTTCATGTGCAATTCACACTGATTGTCGTATGATGCATATACATTGTTTTCATGATACATTTATGGTATATGCCTTTCATATGCAATTCAAAAGTTTACCTTTGATTATTTTGGGTTTGGGGAGAGACCCGTGTTTGAGGGGGAGGTATGTTTAAACTTAATAACCATGCTCTTTTTGATGTTTGACAAAGGGAGAGAGAATGGTTGATTAAGTTTAGGGTAATTGTAGGGGGAGGATTTTGATTCTCTTACGATAATTGAACTGCCTTCAATTGATCATTAATGCCTAAACTTAAATCGGGTTGTCAAACAACAAAAAGTGGAGATTGTTGATGCAGTCTAACCCTGATTATTGTTTTGGTGTTGACACCGATTTAAGTTATGATTTGAGTTTGATTCAAGTTTGGTTGAATTCAGATTAAGTCTAGGTGGATCGGGAGATCGCACGCTGGCATGTGAAAAGTCTTAACTTGGAGGTTAGGTGTGAAAAAGTCCTAGCTTGAAGGGCTAGGTGTGAAAAGTCCTGGCTTGGAGGGCCAGGTCCTGCTGAGTGAAGCCAGGTGATTGAAATCCTAGTGAGTGAAGCTAGGTTGAAATCCCAGTGAGTGAAACCGGGTCCTGGTGAGTGAAGTCAGGTGATTGAAATCCCGGTGAGTGAAGCCGAGTCCTGGTGAGTGAAGCCAGGTTGAAATCCTAGTGAGTGAAACTAGGTTGAAATCCCGGTGAGTGAAGCCGGGTCCTGGTGAGTGAAGCCGGGTCTTGGTGGGTGAAGCCAGGTTGAAATCTTGGTGAGTGAAGCTGGGTCCCGGTGAGTGAAGCCGGGTGACTGAATCCCTGGTGAGTGAAGCTAGGCCCTAGCTTGGAGGGCTAGGTTGAAGTTCCAGTGAGTGAAGCTGGGCATGGCACGAGTCAGAGATGGACCGGAGGCTTGTTCTCGTGACTTAGAGGAGATTTGACCTTGCCTGGATCGGTCTGGTGACCGATCATGGAAGTTGGCACGATGCTCCTTCGTGGATCGGTCTGGTGACCGATCCAACGATGACTGATCGGTCTGGTGAACGATCAGGGAGCATACAGTGAGGCTGGAACCTACTGCTCGGCTCCTGATCGGTCTAGTGACCGATCAGGGAGTGTGCAGTTCACTCACTGCTCGGCTCCTGATCGGTGTGGTGACCGATCAGGGAGCACACAGTGAGTTGATTTCCCCTACTGCTCTGCTCCTGATCGGTCTGGTGACCGATCAGGGAGCATACAGTGGGTTTTTGGGAACCTTACTGCTTGGCCCCTAATCGGTCCAGTGACCGTTCAGGGACACTGTTCAGATCGGACTAGTGAATGATCAAGTGTCGTGAGTTCCTCACTATAACCGATCAGGACAGAGCCTGATCGATCTGATCATGCCCTGATCGGTCTGGTGACCGATCAGAAGGGTTGGGCTACGAAGCTAAGAAATTACCCTGTAAAGGGGTGGATCGGTCTGGTGACCGATCCACAACCTGGGATCGGTCTGGTGATCGGTCCTGGAGAAATTGCGATTCATGATTGAGCGTTGGGGACCGATCAGGATGGAGCCTGATTGGTCTGAACCCACCCTGATCGGTCTGGTGACCGATCAGGAGGCTCTTTGATCGGTTCGGTGACCGATCACTTTAATTCAAACGCGCTGTCAGGCGTTCTGATCGCACTCTGAACACTTCTGATCACCACTGATACTCCACTGATATGTTCCGATGCTATGATCTTCTGTTGATTTGCTGCCCTAATGTGCTGCTAAGTGTGCAGGTGACTCAGGGATCATCCAAGGGAAGTCAAAAGAAGGTTTTCGCTATAGCAGTTTTGCCTGTTTGCTTCAGCAGGTTGCAACTTTCTCTGGAGTGAGCTGCAACGCTAAGGAGCTAATGTTCTGGGGCTCGACTGGAAGGGATTCAGTGAGTTCAGAAGAGGTCAGAGATAGCTGGCTGTTGCAGGAGAGCAGCTGGGAGCTGTTGCAAAGGAGCGGTTGACCTGGCGATGGAAGCTGGTTAAGCTGGGTAGCGAAGAAGAGCTGAACAGACTTCTTGCGAGAGCTTGCAGTGTACACTTCTGGCTGCGTGATCAGTTCTCCACATTGTGCTTGTGCTATCTGCTGTTCCATCATCTTGAGTAAGCAACTGTGATCTTTGAAGCAACCTTGTGTTACTTGAGCACTTAGAAGAAGAAACAAGGAGCTTGAGTCCATCAGCGAGAAGACACGAAGAGGAGAGTCTTGCGTGAGATCTGCGCTGGGTGGAGCTTGGAGAAGTTTGCTTGTGTTCTTGTGGTTCTAAGTGCTAAGTAAGATCCTTCTTATGTTTCCTGTACTTTATACTTCATCATCTTGAAACGCTGTTGAGAGGTTACTCCACCGACAGGGAGGTTTCTTACTATCCGGATTTTTCGGGGCTTGATCTGTCGACGATCAAGGGATCGCCCACCTTACGGGCACGCCAAGAAGTAGGGGCAAGTTATCCCCGAACCTTGTAAACCCTCTTGTTAGCGTTCTTGTGTTTGTTCTTAGCTTAGGATTTCAAATCTGCATACTCTGTTTTTGTTTGCTTCCGCTGTGCTACTAAACGTTTAAGTGCAGAAATTTACAAAGTGCTAAAGTTTCGGTGTCTGGCTACATTCACCCCACCTCTCTAGTCATCCAAGTTCCAACATAATTATCCTGATTATATTCATGCCCTCAAATATAAATTTGATTCAATATATTGAGAGTAGTGATTTCTTGAATACGAATTAAATTTTTTAAACACATCTGCGTTCGAAAGATCACTGCTCTTACTATATTGGGTCAAATTGATGTTTAAGGGCGTGGATATGATCAAGAGAACAAACCATATACATAGGAACTAATTTCAAGTTAATCCAAAGTCGTTTGATCTATTAACCGATTTTAGCTAAAATTAATTTTAATTAAAAAATAAGTAAATCAGTTGATTGATTTACATAAACGGTTAAAAAAGCACAAATTAAGTCGGCTAATGAAAAATCAGTCGACTTGTGATTTCGTAAATTTACCAGTCGACTGGTATTTTTCATCCGTCGACTGATAAGGGTAAAATGGAAATAGACAAGTGATTTAGTAAATTTTAAATTACTCTACGTGATTTGGATATTTCGTAAAGTTACCTGCATAGTTTAGTAAATTACTATTGATTTTTTTTAATGTACAAAGTATTATATTAGGATAATTTTGTTTTTTTTGTGATTTATCCTCTTTAGTATGAAATGAAGGAGGATAAATTTTGGTGAATTCTAATGTCATTTATGTTTTTACCTGATAGATTGATAGATAATTCATGAAATGTTTCCATCATGAAATTTATGGGTTATATCTTGGCAAAGCATGTGGCTGTCCTTACTTATGTACTAATCACTGTCTAGGCTAGAAACCTCCATGATTTATCTTCTCCGTATTAGCCCTGGGACGAATTGGCATAGGCAATGGGTGAGCGAATCGTCTTTTGTCACTGTGTATAGAGGCAGTTATAGGTGTTGTCACGATGAGGTCTGGGGTCAAATCCTGCCAAAATCAAGTCTCTGCCCTCGCTCATGCGTTAATCACTGTCCGGACTAGTAGCCTCCATGATTTATCTTCTCCGTGTTAGTCCTAGAATGGTTGGCGGGGGCGTTAGAGGCGAGCGAATCATCTTTTGCCATCGTGTATAGAGACAATTTGTGATTTACCACCTCTGTGTTGACCTAGTTGAATATATTAGCACGGGTACTGGGGGCGAACGAATTACCTTTTACTGTATAAAGGCAATTCTTTATGAGATTGTTCGACTAAGTTAGATTAGAGGGTGATAGTTTTATTTAATATAAAAGGGATTAATTTACGATGAATACATGTTTGTGGAGATCTTTTTATTTTTTAGCCACTTGACTGTTGACTATAAATTGATTCTGTGATTTACCTCCATTCACATAACTGGACGATGGATTGTGAACGCCCTTTTGAGATAGGGAATTGACTAGTATATGGGATGTTGTCACCATGAGAACTGGATGTCAAATCCTGACTAATAGTTAGGTTCCTGCTCTCCCTCATGTATTAGTCACTGTTTGGATTAGTAGTCACCCGTAATTTACCTTTCTTTACAATATTTGCGGGCGGATTGTGAAGGACATCTGGGATGAACGTTATCATCATTTGTCACCATGAGAACATATTGTGAGGGGCTAAAGGTGAGCATAATCACTTTTAATTTCAAGTGTATAAAGAAAATTTTCACATGATCTAATTGGTTAGATGGTAACATCTTGGCTAGAATGAAATAAATGGTTAATTCTCGACAGATGCATAACAATCGACTATAAATTAATCACATAATTTATCTCACTTCGTATTATCTAAAGTTGAACTGTAATATGAGAGACCTTAATATTGTAGTGTATAGAGTCAGTTAGATGGTAACATCTTTGCTAGAATGAAATAAATGGTTAATTCTCGACAGATGCATAACAATCGACTATAAATTAATCACATAATTTATCTCACTTCGCATTATCTAAAGTTGAACTGTAATATGAGAGAGCTTAATACTGCAGTGTATAGAGTCAGTTAGATGGTAACATCTTTGCTCGAATGAAATAAATGGTTAATTCTTGACAGATGCATAACAATCGACTATAAATTAATCACATAATTTATCTCACAATATATTATCTAAAGTTGAACTATAATATGAGAGACCTTCATACTACAGTGTATAGAGTCAGTTAAGAACGACTTCACAATTTCTGCCATATAAATATATAATGGGGTTCTGCTTAAAAATAACAGCCGTTTTGGTGAAATCACCAAAAGGGCCTCAAGAGGCCCCGTCGTCTCCGTCGTTTTGCACGTTATCGATGCAGATTAGGTTCCGTTACCAGGTGCGGTAGAGTGGGACCCACAATTTCCTCAGGTGATCGATAAGGATGAAGAATGAGGTAGATTGCACCGGTACGAATATAACGGGATGCATGTCTTCCCGTCTATGCTATCGGGGCACGGATGTCATTTTACTTGTGTGGTCTTGTGCATTCGATTAGGAGTCGTCGATCCGCTGCACGCTATGGACAGAAGCAATGATAGAGAGTGTAAAAATGAGAGAGTGAAAATCATAATGAATGATGTGGTATGACATGACACTTTACATGTACACGTCCGATTATCACTTGGACATCATCGACGGCCTTCGACCGTTGCCCCGAATTAAACTATACCCTGGGGCTCGATGAACCCGTCGGAGATCGTGCATGTAAGATGTCATGTCATTTATTATAATTTTTACTCTATCATTTTCACTATCCTAATTATTATTCCTATGGACAGTGAGCAGATTTATGAATCACACTTGGCGGTCTCTAATTGGTGACACGTTGTTCCTCCATGGAAGACGCGCCGCTGGAGCACGAGCATGACGAAAGAGGCCGATCGATTTGTAGGCCCCACGAGGGAGGGAGCGGCGTAACCAATGAATTTCTTACAAGTAGAGAGAGAGAGGGGCCGCAGCTACGACGCGGCGACTGATGTTGATGGGTCCGGACCGGTCAGCACATGAACCGAATAAATTTAAAAATTAAAATAAAGTTAAAATTAAAAAATAGGTCTTATTATTATTATTATTAAAAGATATTTTTAAAAATATATATATATATAAACAATATCTTATTATATTCTTTATTTAAAAATATTTTGATTTTTACGTAGAATAATAAATTAAAATTTATTGAAACAGTTTTAGTTAAAATAATATTTTTATTATATTACCTGAGGAAATTAGCCTAAACTCTCTAATATTGTACTAAGGATATTTTTAAAATGAAAAATAAGACGAGTGTATTTTAAATTTTAGTAAGAAAAGAATTAAAATATTTAAATATAAAACTATTTTAAAATCTTCTATATTTACAAAAATAAAAAGGATAAATACAAATTAGATCAAGTAAGTTAAGACCATGTGAGTTATAGGGAATTGAATAGTTTCAATAGCTGTCGGTTGAAATTTCATATATACACAAGGTTAACCCTTTTAGTTTATTTGGTATACCTGTCTTTTAGATGATTAATTCAAGATCTATCGCTATCGAATTTTTTATCTAAAAAATAAAAAAGATAAATACAAAGTAGACTAAGACATTATATTTTATATACCAAATGAATTTTTAAAAAAATTTATTGTGTTGTATTACACTACGAGTGTTTGAAAACAACATCTGTAGTGATTCATCCAATTTGAGAAACTCATCTTATATTTCCCTAGACTTTTCCTCTTTCATTGTCAAAAAATTTCCTTCAATTGTTAATTTGATCTTAATAGTTTGACATGCCAATTATTACTATTATTATTTTTATAATTAAAATTTCTGATTCTTCAAATCAATTACTCATGGAGATCATAAATTCAGTCCTACCAAAGTTTCCTATCAATTATTAAGATAAATTTAAAAACATAAACATCTCGTCGCCCAATATTCAATATTTTAAATTTATCATATCACTGAAAGAAATATATGTATCGTAATTGATAGTCAATATTTCAAATTTATCATATCACTGAAAGAAATATATGTATCATAATTAAAAATCAAATCTGAGATGATTAAGAATACCATAACTCAGGCATGCCATAATCGAACATAGAAGGGTATAGAATCTTAAAAGCGATCAACTGAGCATCAAGATTTGTCATCCAAAGAATAACGTTGGGATCAATCATATTCAAGGTGGTAAAAAGGTAATTCTCTCGCTCCAATGTCCTCGTTAATTTGTACCTGTTTGTGCAATCGACCTAGGTTTGATCAGATAGATCATGGGTTTTGATGTGTGTTAATATGATTAAGTTATATTTTCATATTAGTTTGACGTGTGTTTGAGTCATGCAGGACTTGGTGGAACATAAAAATTGGGAAATTTCATCTTGGTGCTCAAGTCTATCAAGTCGGTGAAGGATAGCACATCCGAGGGACCATCGAAAGAGAAGCAACAGAGTAGAGCCGAGGGAAGCAGACTTCAAGGCATATGCGAAGGATGACATCGAGGCGAGTCGAACGCTTGTATGCATCTGAGGGATGAGAGCTAGAGGAAGAGAGCTTCAAAGGACGACTCCAGAGAGGATGAGTGTGAGTGTGTAAAAGGATCAGTCGACTGGTAGGGACACCAGTTGACTGAACCTTCTATGAGGTTCGAACAGTAAAATCAGCCGGTTGGTCTAAATGACAGTTGACTAGTCTGTTCGAAAATTAGCCGTTGGCTAAGCACCAGTCGACTGGGCTTGATAGTAGTCGACTGGTGTCGGGACTGAGCTGTTTTGTTAATAGCTCTCCCCTCTATTTAAAGGGGAGCTTTGAAACTTGAAAAAGGTTAGCTCTTTAGTAAGAAACCTTCTTGATCAAGTGCTCAAGCTTCCAAAGCTCCTCTCTTCATTCTAACCCTAATTCTCAATCTTGTAAAGGGGAAGAGTGTCTTGTGAGATGTTGTTCTCCACTGAGAAGGAGAAAACTCTAGCCGAAGATTATCGTGGACTAATCCACCAAAGAATTGAGGGATCATCTACCGTGGAGTAGGAGCAAGCAATCTTTGAACCACCGTGAAGTAGGAGCAAGCAATCTTTGAACCTCATACAAATAAGGGATGATTGTCCCCTTTTGAAGCAATCAGTCGGCTGGTCAAGTGTTAACATTGTTTCTAATTGTTTAGTTGGCATTCTCGTTTGCACACTAACTGTGTAGGAAGAACAAAGTGAATTGGGGATAATGTCTGTTCACCCCCTCTAGCCGGACCATTCGATTCTCAACAAGCGGTATCAGAGCGCAAGGTCTCCCTTCAATTGACTAACTGCCTAGAAGAGCAATTTCATCAAAATAGTCGGCTCACACATCCAATCACCCAAATTTGAAGGAGAATTTTCTTGGTGGAAGAAAATGATTGAGGTATTTTTTGATACTGATTTTGATATAATGTTAATTATGGAAAACGATTTTGAAGTGCCTAGGGATCAAGAAAACAAGCCACACAAAAAGATAAGGTGGAGCAAGAAGTAAAAGGATGATCATCTAACAAATTCAAAAGCTTTGCATCATCTTCTAAGTGTGCTTTCCTAATAAGAAATAACTCAGATCGGAAGCTATACAAGTGTCAAGGATTTATGGAATAAGCTAGTAGAGTTTCATGAAAGCACATCGGAAACAAAATTGGTAAAGAGAGACCTTCTCCGATCTCAACTCAACAACATTAAGCTTGACAAAGAAGAGAAGATATCTAGTTTACATTCTAGAATTAAGGAAATTTTAAATGGACTAACAAGTTAACAAGTGTAGGTGAGCAACTCTCAAACTGAGATATCTTGATGAAAACCATCAATGTCTTCCCAAGAAGCACAAATTGGAGCTCAATGGTGGTCTCATACTACATATCAAAGGATCTAGAGAAAAGTTCTTTAGATGAATTCTTCTTAACCATGGAGCTCCATGAAACTCGGATTGGAGAATTGAATGGAGAAGTCTACAAATCAAGAGGAGTAGCCATTGTGGCAAATAAGATCAAGGGAAAGAAGAAGAATGCCTCACCATCCGATTCGGAAGAATCAAGTGCCTCCATAGATAGCGATTAAGAGGCATACATGGTAAGAAAACTGAGAAAAGTCTTTAAATATTTTTCAACTAACAAATCTCATGCTAGGAAAAGCTCAATAAGCTCAAGTAGGAGAAGAAAAATAATATACTATAATTGCTAAGAGGAAGGACACATAAGGGATGATTGCCCCTTTTGAAGAAGAAGGAAGAGAAATAAGGGGGAGGTTGTATGTTTATGCTTCTTTGTATACTATGCCTATAATTTTCAAATTGCTATTTTTGTGTCTAACTTAAACATATTGCCACATATCAAAAAGGGGGAGATCGTTGGTGCAATCGACCCAGGTTTGATTGGATAGATCAGGGGTTTTGATATGTGTGTCGATATGATTAAGTTAGGTTTTCATATTGGTTTGATGTGTTTGAGTCGTGCAAACTTGGTGGAACATACAAATTGGGAAATCTCATCTTGGTGAGTGGGTCCGTGAAGTCGGTGAAGGATGGCGCATCCGAGAGACCATCGGACGAGAAGCAACGGAGTAGAGCCGAGGGAAGCAGACTTCAAGGTATATGCGAAGGATGACATCGGGACGAGCCAAGGGCTTGGATACATCCGAGGAACAAGAGCCAGAGGAAGAGAGCTTCAAAGGGTGACTTCGGAGAGGATGAGTGTGTGTAAAAAAAATAGTCGACTAGTAGGGACACCAGCCGACTGAACCTTTTGTGAGGTTCGAACAGTAAGATCAGTCGACTGGTATGAATGACAGTTGACTGGTTTGAATGACAGTCGACTGGTCTGTTCGAAAACTAGCCGTTTGACTAACCGTTGGCTGAGTACCAGTCGACTGAGCTTGGTAGCAGTCGACTGATGTCGGGGCTGAGCTATTTTGTTAACAACACTCTCCTCTATTTAAAGGGGAGCTTTGAGACTTGAAAAAGGTTAGCTCTTTAGTGAGAAACCTTCTTGATCAAGTGCTCAAGCTTCCAAAACTCCTCTCTTCCTTCTAACCCTAATTCTTAATCTTGTAAAGGGGAAGAGCGTCTTATGAGAGATTGTTCTCCACCGAGAAGGATTAAGGGATCGTCTACCTCATGGACACATAGTGGAGTAGGAACAAGTAATCTCCGAACCACGTAAATGTGAAGTGTTAGCATTGTTTCTAATTGTTTAGTTTGTATTTCTGCTTGCGCACTAACCGTGTAGGAATTGGGGGCAATGTATATTCTTCCCTTTTAGCCGGGCCATTTGATCCTCAATAGTACTAAGGCCAACATAGAGAAGATAAATTATGAGGACTAATAGCCCGAATGTTATGGCTAGTACGTGGAGAGGATGAGCACTGACTTTGTCAGGTTTTGCCCCCCAGACCTCAAGATGATAGCACTGCATGCGCTAGTCGTCAGCCCATCCTGTGGAGCGGGATAGATCAATACTACCCGATCTCCCTTGTCTCTTAGAAAAATTATTCAACTGAAGGCTAACTTCTTCAAGAGAAGATGTGACCGTTGACAAATACAACTAGAAATTGATGAATTCCAAACTCTATTATATGACCAATATGGTAAACGGGAGAGCCCCTAATTACAAGGGCGTTGAAGTCCTATTTAGCTCCCATGGTATGGTGCAATAGTTAAAGTGTAACGGAATTTAAAAAAATGTCATAGTTTGATCATTTACTCGGACATGTGTTGATACAGAATTCAATGAAAAAACTTGGACTGGATGACTGTGAGCTAAAGTACCCGTGGGTGGAAACATTCCACGTGTTTGCCTTCACGAGCAAAGTACCAATTTGGTGTTGGATGAGCTTACATGGATAGTGAAGACCGTGAAGGTTCACTGTCGGCGACTTATTGTAGCGTTTCTATGATTTATCCTGAGGGCAGATGAAAAACTTTATCAGATTGATCGTTTTCATTATTAATTGAATGGTAAAAATTAGATATTTGGGTTTAAAAGAACAAATTGAAGCCCTATTTAATCCAATATGATACGAGCAAGCAAGCAAATTCCCTCATGAAGTGAAGATCATCTCCATAATTGAGGTTAATACCCTCTTAAGTTGTTATACAAAAGCCAAGTGGTGTGTGATCTTGGAAAGACACTTAATTATTATTTTTATAATCCAAATGTTTGAGTTTTAAACTCAACTAATTTTAAAAGTGTTCTTTTTAAAATTATAATAAAAAAATGAGTATATTCATTTTAGACATTTTTTTATCATATGTTCCCAAGTTGGGTAAAAAGAGATAAATTATTATGTCAATTTATAATCAATCACCAAATGATTAATGGATGGGTAGAGTTTTTTTAACTGAGCATATGTATTCATCAAAAATTGACTCCTTTTATCTTATTATAATAAAATTATCACCCTTTAATCATGTATGACGCCCAACATACGTGTTCTCGTAATTTTATGGTGGTTGTTGTTGGGGCAATCGACCCAAGTATGATCGGGAAGATCATGGTTTTGATGTGCATGTATCAATATGATTAAGTTAGGTTTTAATGTTGATCTAATATGTGTATGTGAGTGTGCTGGCTTGCAGGATACACATTGACTTAGTTGGACATCTTCGGAGACGGTGAAGGGTGGCATGGAGGCAAGCCGTGGGCTTGTGTGCACATCCGAGGGACCGTGGACAGAGCAGGGACGATGAGCCAAGGGAAGCAGCTTTCGAGGCATACGTGAAGGATGACATGGAGGCAAGCCGAGGGCTTGTGTGCGCATCTGAGGGACGAGAGCCAAAGTCGAAGAGGGCTTGAATGCAATAGGTCGAGGTTGCTGGATGAAGAGTCAACTGAGTTGTGAGGATTCAAGTTCTGAGGGATTGTACTCGGGTAGGGAAACCCTGGGATTAAGTCGTGAGGGTTCGAGTGCTGAGAGAAATGTACTCGGGAAGGGAAACTCTAGACTTAAAGGGTTGGCAGTCGACTAATGAAGTATTAGTCGACTGATGCAGTCGACTGGTTGCGACCAGAATTTGAATTGTCGGGCGGTGACATTCAAATTCACGAGAACCAGTCGACTGGTAAGGGACCAGTTGACTGGTAACAGTCAAATCAACCTCGACCTCTATTTAAGGGAGCTCGTTTATGACTGTTTCTTCTTGGCGAAACATGCTTGGTTAGAGCTTGTTAGTAGCCTACAAGTGCTCAAGTCGTGTCAAAGGTTTGTGGCGAGGTTTCTCCACCCACAAGGAGCGACAAGAGATAGTCGGAGGTGTTTCGGGGAATCATCCACCGAAGGATTGGGATCGTCCACCTTGCGAACAACCATGGAGTAGGAGTTTCATCTCCGAACTACGTAAATCGGTGTGTCTTTCTTGTGTGTTAGTTTTTAGTTTTTGTTATTCCGCTTGCGCGCTAACCGTTGTAGGATGACAAGATCGAAAAGTTGCTATTCACCCCCTCTAGCAAACGGTAAGGTCCTAACAAGTGGTATCAGAGCAAGGTTTGCTCATCTACGGCATAACTGCCGAGAGAGTAAAAAGCTAGAGGAAATGACGATTGAAGAAAAATTGGGGGATGATATAAATGTTCCACCTTCCTATGACCGCGAGGATTTCAAGTATTGGAGGATGTGAACAAGAACATGGTTTGATATAGATTGGAACTACATGATCGCGCTAGAAGAGCCATTTGAAGTTACAAGAGATAAGCACGGGAAAAAGCTTCAACCAAGATATTAGAATAAAGAACAACAAGCACAATCAAAGGCAAATGAAACTGTAATTTCAATTTTGCTTAATATTTTGCCTAATGATATAATTAGTGGTGTAGGTGAATACAAAAATGCACATGAATTATGGAGTAAGATATTAGAGCTTCATGAAAATTCTACACAAGTTCAAGAAGTGGAAGAGCTTAAGGAAATGAGCTTAATGGTCCAAGAAGAGGAGGAGGACCAATCGGATGAAGAAAGAAGTTCAACATCCGAAGAAGAGGAGAAAGAGGAAAAAGAAAAAGAGGCATCCATCTCCTCAAGTGAAGTGGCACAAGAAAGTGAAAGATCATCCACTTCATCAAGGGAAGAAGAAGAGATTTCCACTTCACGGAGTGAGGGGAGGAGAGACCACCCTTGATACCGGAGCAAGAAGAAGCATCCACCTCCACAAAAGCAAAGTCTAAAGATCACATCATTTGCTTTGGATGCAACAAGAAGGGACACTACAAGGACAAATGTCCATTAGATAAAAAGGAGGTAAACCCTAAATCCAGGTCAATTCATTTAAACTCTAACATGGGTTGTAGGGAAAAGAAGGAGAAAAAGCATATTAGGTGTTATACGTGTGATGAGCTAGGACACTATCACACCAAATGCTCAAGGAAAAGAGAATTCAAGAAATTGGAGCATTTGAGGAAGTAAGAAAAGGAGAAGAAGAAAAGCTCAAATTAAGGGGGAGCTATAAGGGTAAGGGAGGTAATCCCTAACTTTAAGCATTTGTCAAATTCCTCCATGAATATTAGAAGTAATGAAAATTATTTGCCTATACATAATTTTAGTTTTAAATATTGTGATAGAAATATAATCAATATTGTATCTCAACACCCTAAGGAATCTATGTATCATGATAAATCTAGGGTTTTTCAACCTAAGGACCAAGACATTAATTCAAAGAAAGGTAGACACATGCCTAGACAAATTGGTAGATCTAGAAATCTTCAAAGTGGACATGGTGATACTAAGGTGAAGAACCTAAAAAGGAAAAATCAAGCATTGAGGGCAAGACTTGATAAATTAGAGAAAACCCTAAATAGGCTCGCTAGTGGATCTAGGGGCTTAGGCACGGTGTTAAGGAGTCAAAACCCTGAAAATGATAGACCGGGTCTAGGATATCGATCTACAAGATCAAATGCTATTGAAAAATCATATGCAAAGATGTCATATGACTATAGCAAGGGGAAGACCAAAAATGGCAAGGGGAAGCCATTTAAAGGAGAGAAGAATAATTTGACCAAGGGCAAGGTGTATAGAGTCAAGAAAGTTAGGGTTGAAGGTCAAGAAGTACTGGAGGTACACATGTGTGACCTTGTCATGGTAGATGAGTCACCTAGGGAGGTGACTAAGACTAAAAGCTCAAGGGAGAACTTTAGGAGTCAAGATGGGATCCATGGCTAATGGATCTCTGGAGGATTTCTCCTAGGGGACTAGATGGATTGTGGAATGTGCCAAAGGATTTGGAAGACTAACTTGAGTCTTAATTTTAGGGATTTGGCACATCAAAAGTGAGTTTTATGGATCAAAAGATGGCAATAAGACTATATTGCATGGAAATTGATTTTCAATGTGTAGATGTCATATAAATCAATGCTAGGGATGCATTGTGGTTGGGTATGAGAAGATACATCAAGAAGAGATCAAAATTAGGACTTTAGGTCAAGGATAAATTAAAACAATTAGATAATTTTGAGTTTTGTGTCAATCTTGGGACTGGTGATAGATTTATTCGAAAATGTATTTTTTCCAAGTAGACATAGGTGTCACAAATCTCTCTACAAAGTTTGAAATTTTTTTAGAGATTTATAGAATTAGTTATTCATTTCTGAAGTTAGAATAGAAAAGCTGAAAATTGGGTATCGGTCGACTGGTTCTGCACCAGTCGACTGGTATAGTTCGTCCAGAAACTAGGATATTCTAAGGCATCAGTCGACTGATCTCCAATCAGTCGATTGATCTTTCTGTATGGTTTATCAGTCGACTGACCCAGGGGCAGTCGACTGATGCTGCGAATAGTTTAAAAGAAGAGTCGCGCGGGGGGCAGCCAAACCTAGGGTTTCAGCGCCACCAATCCGCGATTTCTCCTCTCCCTCAACCTTCCCAACTGTTCTAAGTCTCCCTAAGGCCCTAGAATCACATTTCTAGCCTCCCTCCACCATAGATCAAAGGCTAGGGCTAGAAGAACATCCCTGCTTGAGTCAATCTTCATCAACATTCATAATGCAACGTGCGGGGAAATGGTAACAACTTGTGTGGTTTATTTTTTACATTTAGTTCATGATTTATGACTAACTTGTCCCTTTTTGCATGGTTTTTCCTCGTTTTCCTTCTTTATTGGTAATTTTGGGTACATGCATGGGTTAATTGCATCTTATGGTTGTACAAAAGAGAAGGATGGGTGAGGGGACATCCCAACAGCATCCTGTAGATCCTGTGGCACCTCGATTTCTTTCTGAGGCCTGCCAGCGGAGATTTGCAAGTGCTGATTTTGTGTTAATGAACTGTAGGTATCTTAACCGGTCATATTTCTAGGAAAATACCCCTCACATTGTTGAGATAATCACCCATTTTGGTTTAGAGAAGCTAGTTTATTGTCAGCATTATGTCAACATTGACCTGTGCAAAGAATTTTATGCTAATCTTACATGCATTAGTCCCGATGATGGGACATATGAGTCCATGGTAGCAGGAGTTACCATCCCCTTTTCATCTGCGCTACTAGCATCGTTCTTAGGGTGTAGGGTTACCAATAACACATTTATATATTTTCCTAAAGTCATCGAGCCCTTCACCCCTCCTAATGTAACCTTGGATCAAATTCATCGTTACTATTTTGAAAGACCTCGACCTCCTCTACAGCGTATCATTGAAGCTAGGCGCATGAGTCCAGTCAGCAATGTATTATATAAAGTTGTCCTAGAATGAATTCTGTCAATTGTCACCGAGGGAAGGTCGAAGATTCGGTTGCCTCACTTGGTGATGATGTATGCATTGGAGAGGAGGGTAGATATTGACATCGCTTTGCATATATTTGTTGGAACTTGGATGGCTAGAAAGGGGGGGGGTGAATATAGCCAGACACTTGAAATTTAGCACTTATCGAAATTTCTGCAACTCAAAGGTCAGTAGCACAGCGGAAGCACAAGAAAACTGAGTATGCAGAAAGACTAGAACTAAGTTAAACACAAAAGCAAAAACGCTAACAAGAGGATTTATAAGGTTCGGGGATAACTTGCCCCTACTCCTTGGCGTGCCCATAAGGTGGACGATCCCTTGATCGTCGGCAGATCAAGCCCCGGTGAACACCGGATAAAATGCAACCTCATTCTCGGTGGAGTAACCTCTCCACAGCGTTTCAACAAAGATAGAGATTTAAGCACAATGAAACACAAGAAAGATCTTACTTAGCAATTAGGACAGGCAAGAACACAAGCAGAACTTCTCCCGAGCTCCACCCAGCGACGATCTCACGCAAGAACTCCCTTCTTCGTGTCTTCTTACTGATGGACTCTCCAAGCCTCTTGTTTCTTCCTTCAAGTGCTCAAGTAAGGGATGGTTGCTTCCATGATTACAGTTGCTTGCTCAAGGTGATGGAACAACAGATCGCACAAGCAAAGTGTAGAGAAAACAATCGCGTAGCAAGAACTTAAGCCAGAAGTCACTTCCCAGAACTCTACCCTGCTCTTCTCCGCTACGCTCCTTTTGTTTCTCCACTGAACGCCAAGTGACACCATCTCACTGCAATCTCCAGCTGCTCACCTGCCAACGCCAGCTGCCACTGAGCTCTCCCTGGACTCCCTGAGCTTCCCTCAGCCAAGCTCCAGTCAGTAGCTCCAGTCTGTAGCTCTAGTCGTTGCAACCTGAGATGGCAAATGGACAAACCTGCTCCAAGGAAAGGCCTCCATTGACTCTCCTTGAGTGTTTGAATCCTTCCCAGTCACCTGCAGCTCAATCAGAGTATTAGCCCAGCATATCAAGCAGAAAATCGAGTATCAGAGGTTAAGCGCAGAGAATCAGATACGTTCAGACGCGATCAGAGCGTCTGACAATGCATTTTGAATTAAAGTGATCGGTCACCGGACCGATCCAGAGCTTGTGGGTCGGTCACCAGACTGATTCACCGCTTTGCTGGGATTCTCAGCTTTCGCGATGACACAAGCCTGATCAGTCACCAGACCGATCAGAGTGAACCCTGATCGGTCACCAGACCGATCAGTATAGCCATTGATCGATCAGGCTCAAGCCTGATCGGTCCACTCCTGAGTGAACAGTAATTGTAGAAATCAGATCCTAGGTCGTGGATCGGTCACCAGACCATTCAGTAGCTAATCAGTGGGGGAACTCAACTCACTGTATGCTCCCTGATCGTTCACCAGAGTGATCAGGAGCAAAGCAGTGAGGAAGCTGCCTGCTCCCTGATTGGTCACTGGACCGATCAGGAGCCAAGCAATGAGGCAACTGCCTGCTCCCTGATCGGTCACTAGACCGATCAGGAGACGCACAGTAGGTTCTCAACCTCACTGTGTGCTCCCTGATCGGTCACCGGACCGGTCAGCCATTGCTGGATCGGTCACCGGACCAATCCACGAAGGAGCAGCGTGCCAACTTCCCTGATCGGTCACCAGACCGATCCAGGGACTCCAACCTAGCCCTCCAAGCTAGGGTTTCATCCAACCTAGCCCTCCAAGCTAGGACCTGACCCTCCAAGCCAAGATTTTTCACCTAACCCTCCAGTTGGGACTTTTCACCTAACCCTCCAAGTTAGGACTTTTCACCTAGCCCTCCAAGCTAGGACTTTTCACCCAACCTTCCGAATTAGGACTTTTCCACACCTAGCCCTCCAAGCTAGGATTTTTCACACCTAACCCTCCAGTTGGGACTTTTCATCTAACCCTCCAAGTTAGGACTTTTCACCTAACCCTCCAAGCTAGGACTTTTCATCCAACCTTCCGAATTAGGACTTTTCACCACCTAGCCCTCCAAGCTAGGATTTTCCACACCTAACCCTCCAGGTTAGGATTTTCCAACACCTAGCCCTCCAAGCTAGGATTTTGTCAAACCTAGTTCCACTAGGTATGCCTAGTACACGACCAGGACTTAAACTCAATCATAGTCATAACCTCACTGTGTGCTCCCTGATCAGTCACCGGACCGGTCATCCATTACTGGATCGGTCACCGGACCGATCCACGAAGGAGCAGCGTGCCAACTTCCCTGATCGGTCACCAGACCGATCCAGGGACTCCAACCTAGCCCTCCAAGCTAGGGTTTCATCCAACCTAGCCCTCCAATCTAGGACCTGACCCTCCAAGCCAGGATTTTTCACCTAACCCTCCAGTTGGGACTTTTCACCTAACCCTCCAAGTTAGGACTTTTCACCTAGCCCTCCAAGCTAGGACTTTTCACCCAACCTTCCGAATTAGGACTTTTCCACACCTAGCCCTCCAAGCTAGGATTTTTCTCACCTAACCCTCCAGTTGGGACTTTTCACCTAACCCTCCAAGTTAGGACTTTTCACCTAGCCCTCCAAGCTAGGACTTTTCACCCAACCTTCCGAATTAGGACTTTTGCACACCTAGCCCTCCAAGCTAGGATTTTTCACACCTAACCCTCCAGTTGGGACTTTTCACCTAACCCTCCAAGTTAGGATTTTTCACCTAGCCCTCCAAGTTAGGACTTTTCACCCAACCTTCCGAATTAGGACTTTTCACCACCTAGCCCTCCAAGCTAGGATTTTCCACACCTAACCCTTCAGGTTAGGATTTTCCAACACCTAGCCCTCCAAGCTAGGATTTTGTCAAACCTAGTTCCACTAGGTATGCCTAGTACACGACCAGGACTTAAACTCAATCATAGTCATAATCATCAACCTAAACTAAAATTGATGTCAACACCAAAATAACAATCAGGGTCAGTCTGCATCAACAATATTGGCATCCATTGTCCATTTTTGGCATGGTGTAAATAGAAAACTCTACATGCTATTTTGTCACATTTTGACCGAATTCTTCATGTATATAGGTATTAGCACTGCTAGAGGTCAGATACATAGTTTGTCCAAGGATTACGACCAGATAGGGTCTCGATAGCTTTCCTTGGCGGGTATTGAGAGGCATCAGGGGGAGATGGTCTGGTGACATCGTCCTGCCGCTTCCAGTTCTGATGATGATGAGGAGGAGGAGGTTGCTCCTGCTGTTGCACCTGCTGCTGCTCCTGCTGGGATCACAGAGGAGCGGTTCTCCCGATTGGAGGTGGAGGTTCATGGACTCAGGGAGGATTTTCAGACTTTTCAGCAGCTCCAAGAGCGTCTCAGAGGCGACTTTCAAAGGTTCCAGCGGCGCCAGGAAGAGATGTATGAGATGATGCAGCACTGGAACCTCATGTATCAGGCCCCTCCTCCTCCTCCTCCTCCTCCAGGCAATGACATGTAGACTTAGCATGACTTGGACATAGTTGTGTTGGGAGTGTATTCAGCTTTAGCATTCATTTATCTCTCAAACACTATATTTCACATTGTAATATTTGGATATTTTTGTAGCACGTACTTATGGTTTCCTATGATGTTCACTTCTTGAATTTGCTTATATGAAATAGGATTGCTTTAATTGTGAAGTATGCATTATATACATGATGAATTTCAAATTATCTTGTTTTTATAGTTGTATAAGAAAATTTTCATATATGTAGCTTCTATCAAGGGATTAGGATAAATAGGGGAAGCTTTTATCACGTTTATGTCTTGAGGGTTCATACAAGAAAAAGGGGGAGGTTTGAAAATATTTCTATGTTTTAAATGGTTTAGGATAGAATGAAAACACATGATTTCAAATCTAGAATGAAAAGTTGATACAAAAAGAGGTTTTTCAAACAATTGAATTTTTTGTCAAAAATGTTAGGATCTTACCGTTTGCTAGAGGGGGGTGAATAACACTTTTTCGATCTTGTCTTCCTACAATGTTAGCGTACGCAAGCGGAAATACTAATAACAAAATCAAACAATCGCTAACATCAAACTTTTACGTGGTTCGGAGATAAAGCTCCTACTCCACAACTGTCTGTAAGGTGGACGATCTCTATTCGTCGGTGGATGACTCCCCGGATGACCTCCGGCTAGCTCGTCTATCTCCTTGTAGGTGGAGAAATCTCGCCACAATCCGGACACCACTCCTGAGTGCAAAGACTACTAATTGGCCTTTACCCAAAGCCAATTTCGTCAAGACTCTCAGTCAAAATGGAGGCCCTTTAAATAGTGCTCAAGGCTGAGAAGACCGCCACCAGTCGACTGGTCCATTACCAATCGACTGGTCCCACTTAGATTCGACCATTACAACATAACGTTCAAATTTTCAAGTGCCATCAGTCGACTGGTCCATGGGTAGTCGACTGATCTTTTTGTGGACTTTATCAGTCGACTGCCCTGACACCAGTCGACTGATCCACCCTTACACCTAAGGTTTCCCTTCCCCGAGTATATTTCTCTCAGCACTCAAACCCTAGGATTTCCTGAGTACATTTCACTCAGCACTCGTACCCTCACGACTCAGCTGACTCTTCACCCAACAACCTCGATCTGTTACCTTCAAGCCCTCTTCGACTTTGGCTCCCGTCCCTCAGATATGCACACAAGCCCTCGGCTTGCCTCCATGCCATCCTTCACGTATTCCTTGAAGTTCGTTTCCCTCAGCTCATCATTCCTGCTCCAGCGACCTGTTGCCTTCAAGCCCTCTTCGACTTTGGCCCTCGTCCCTCAGATGTGCACACAAGCCCTCAGCTTGCCTCCATGCCATCCTTCACGTACGCCTCGAAGTCCGCTTCACTCGGCTCATCGTCCCTGCTATGTCCATGGTCCCTCGGATGCGCACACAAGCCCACGACTTGCCTCCATGCCACCCTTCACCATACTCGAAGCCATCTTGCTAAGTCCATGTGTATCCTACAACCCTGCACACTCAAATACACATATCAAAAATACAAGGGTGAACCTAACTTAAACCCTTTGCCGAAACATCAAAACACATGGTCACTCCGGACCATAGATTACCCCAACAAAAAAGTCAAGCATATTTGGTATTTTCATGGAATTATATTTTTCTAGGATAGAATACATCATATGAAATATGGTTGCAAAATTTCAGAATTTTTTGAATTTTATGAAATTTATTAGGGGGTTCTGAATTTCAGCTGAAAATTCAATTTGGAGTGTATCAGTCGACTGCCCCTGGGGCAGTCGACTGATCTTTCTGTGGGTTTGCGATTTGTAGGCACCAGTCGACTGGTAGCTGGGCAGTCGATTGGTACTGCTGTTTTCTGATTTCTAGGGGTTTTCAGAAAGGTGTTCTCATTGATACTAGGGTTAGGATTGCTTGGGGCGATCTTTTTGATGGTGTCAAAGGGGAAGAACTTGTGATTTTAAGTTAGGGTTTAACTTAACTTATGGGGTTAGTGTTTAACTTAGCTTGTGGCTATGGAAAATTGAAAATTATTTGGAGGGTATAGGTTAAGGGGGAGGATGCATGTGTTATGCTTCTTACTATGTCTATAATTTTTAATTGTTGTTGTTGTTGTTTTTGCACCTAACTTAAATATATTGTTACACATCAAAAAGGAGATGATTATTGGGGCATCCACCCAAGTATGATCAGGGAGATCATGATTTTGATGAATGTGTGTCAATATGGTTAAGTTAGGGTTTCATATTGATCTAATATGTGTATATGAGTGTGCATGCTTGCAGGATACACATTGACTTAGTTGGACGACTTCGGGGTCAGTGAAGGGTGACGTGGAGGCAAGCCGTGGGCTTGTGTGCGCATCCGAGGGACTGTGGACAAAGCAGGGACGATGAGCCGAGGGAAGCGGACTTCGAGGCATACGTGAAGGATGACATAGAGGCAAGCCGAGGGCTTGTGTGCGCATCTGAGGGATGAGAGCCAATGTCGAAGAGGGCTTGAAGGCAACAGGTTGAGGCTATTGGATAAAGAGTCAACTGAGTCGTGAGGATTCGAGTGCTGAGGGATTGTACTCGGGTAGGGAAACCCTGGGATTAAGTCGTGAGGGTTCGAGTGTTGAGAGAAATGTACTCGGGAAGGAAAACCTTAGACTTAAAGGGTTGGCAGTCGACTGATGAAATATCAGTCGACTGATGGAATCGACTGGGCAGTTGACTGGTTGCGACCAGAATTTGAATTGTTGGGCAGTGACATTCAAATTCACGAGGACCAGTCGACTGGTAACGGTCAAATCAGCCTCGAGCTCTATTTAAGGGAGCTCGTTTATGGTTGTTTCTTCTTGGCGAAACATGCTTGGTTAGATCTTGTTAGTAGCCTACAAGTGCTTAGGTCATGTCTGCTGGTGCTTGGATGGCTAGAGAGGGGGGGGGGGTGAATGTAGCCAGACACTGAAATATGAACTCTTGAAATTTCTGCACTTGAAGGTTAGCAGCAGAAGCAACAAATAGAGGCAGAAAAACAAATACAAACTGAAAATAGAAACTACCAGCAACCCAAAAACGCTAACAGGGAGGATTTACAAGGTTCAGGGATAACTTGCCCCTACTCCTTGGCGTGCCCGTGAGGTGGGCGATCCCTTGATCGTCGGCAGATCAAGCCCCGAGAAATCCGGATAAGGTAACACCTCCTTCTCAATGGAGAAACCTCTCCACAGCAGATAGTCTCAAGAAAATGATGGAAATACAACATAGAGACTAGGAAAGCTTATAGAGCGCGAAAGAGACAGTATACAATGCACAACTCACAACCCAGCAAGATCCTGGCAAGAGCTTTCACTCAGCTCCTCCTTCTCGCGTGGTGACTGCTTGCAAGACTTCTCTTTCTGGCTCAAAGCTCTCAAGATGCAGTAGCTTCAAAGAATGCTCAAGAGTATGCTTCAAGGTATCTGATGAATCAATGTTGTCGCTCAAGGAGCTCAAGAGTTTTAGCTAAAGAAAAGTCTCCCTTCTCTTCTTCGCCAGCCAGCTCTTAACCTTCTTCTCGCCAGGTTACTAGACGCTCCTCTGCAGCTCGCCAGCTTCTCATCTGCAACAGCTCAGCTACCCCTGACCTCCTCTGGACTCACTGAACCCTCTCCAGTCGAGCCCCAGGTCATCAACTTCTCAGCCATTGCAGCTCTCGCCAGAAGACGTTGTTTCCTGCAGACAGAAACCAGCCAAACTATCGTAGTGAAAGGCTCGGTTGACCCTCCTTGATTAATCCCTGAGTTACCTGCACACTTAGCAGATGTTTATCACAGCAAATCAACAGAGAATCAATTATCAGGAATTCAGAACAGATAACAGTAGTGTTCAGAAGAAAATCAGAGCGCGATTAGAAACTTCTGACAGCGTATTTGAATTAAAGTCATCTACTGATCGGTCACCCCACCGATCAGAGAGGACCCTGATAGGTCACTAGACCGATCAAGATAGGCCCAGACCGATCAGGCTCCAGCTTAATCGGTCTACCATGAGAAAACTCGGATCACGACTTCTAGTGATCGGTCACCAGATCGATCCCAGGTCGTGGTTAGGTCACCAGTCCGATCCACCTCTTTGTTGAGTATTTCTCCAGCTTCGCAAGCCAAACCCACTGATCGGTCACCTGACCGATCAGGTTGTGGCCTGATCGGTTTGGTGACTGATCAGGTCACTCCCTGACCGATCAGGATCCATCCTGATCGGTCATAAGGGGGAACTCGTGATATTTGATCGGTCAGCCAGACCGATCATGGTTCCTCACAGTATGGATCTGAAATCCCTCTGATCGTTCACCAGAACGACCAGAAGCTCTCCCTGATCGGTCACCAGACCGATCAGGAGACGAACAGAAGTCAACCAATGTTTTTGTTCTCTCCTTGATCGTTCACCAGACCGATCAGACTTCTCTGGATCGGTCACCAGACCGATCCACGACAGGGAGTTCGTGCCAACTCCCTGATCGGTCACTAGACCGATCCAGCCAAGGCCAACTCCACCATAAGTCAAGAGAACAAGCTTCCTAGCCTCCTCTAACTCGTGCTCAGTCCCCCAGACCAAGACTCCGTGCCCAGCTTCACTCACCGGGACTTCACCTAGTCCCACTAGGTCTTTTCTCATGCCAGCGTGCAATCTCCTCGATCCACTTGGACTTGACCTAGTCCCACTAGGTGTGCCTAGTCCCAGTAGGTGTGCCTAGTCTCACTAGGTCTTTTCTCATGTCAGCGTGCAATCTCCCCGATCCACCTGGACTTCACCTAGTCCCACTAGGTCTTTTCTTATGCCAGCGTGCAATCTCCCCGATCCACCTGGACTTCACCTAGTTCCACTAGGTCTTTTCCCATGCCAGTGTGCGATCTCCCAATCCACCTGGACTTCACCTAGTCCCACTAGGTGTGCCTAGTTCTACTAGGTCTTTTCCCATGCCAGCGTGCGATCTCCCGATCCACCTAGACTTCACCTAGTCCTGCTAGGTGTGCCTAGTCCCACTAGGTCTTTTCCCATGCCAGCGTGCGATCTCCCGATCCACCTGGACTTAATCTGAATTCATTCAACTAAACTTAAATCGTTGTCAACACCAAAATAACAATCGGGCCAAACTGCATCAACATTGTCAAAGGTTTGTGGCGAGATTTCTCCATCCACAAGGAGCGACAAGAGATAGCCGGAGGTGTTCCAGGGAATCATCCACCGAAGAATCGGGATCGTCCACCTTACGGACAGCCGTGGAGTAGGAGTTTCATCTCCGAACCACATAAATCGATGTGTCTTTCTTGTGTGTTAGTTTTTAGTTTTTGTTATTCCGCTTGCGCGCTAACCGTTGTAGGAATATAAGATCGAAAAGTTTCTATTCACCCCCTCTAGCAAACGGTAAAGTCCTAACAGTTGTATCTGCATGCCACCTTGTGATAATGCCTATTCTCAACATGCAGAATAATAAGGGCTAACCAAATAAAGACCAAATCATGCTACAAGAATACCTTGAGCATTAGCAAGGAACCATTGATATATATTAGGTTTAACTAAATCAACTCAAAAAACAATTGAGACGACTAAGCTAGCATACACCTCCATAGGGTGCGAACCTTGGGACACTGAGTTTCTAGACCACCAACCATGAGCGCTTCCCGATTTACCCTGGAGACCGGTGGGGAACTTTCGTGGGACCAGGCTGGTCATCCCAGGTTCGTTTGTTACCTGATTCATCATTTGACACTAGGGATATGGTGCAATGGAAGGGTGACTAGGTGTTTCTCAAGCACCCGCAGTTCGATACCTAACTATGGCGAATTTTACAAGAATTTTTCCTCCAAATGAGCAGCATAATCATGGGATGTTGGGCTTCTGAACCACCCACAGCGAGCACTTCCTGATTGATCCTAGTGATTGGTGGAAAACATCTGTGAGGTTGGGTCAGTCGTCCTAGGTTCGACGTTACCCAACCTGATTAATCATTTTTTCCCAAAGGGACTACTTTACACCAAGGTGGAATCTAGTGGAGATATCTCAAGTTAGGGAGTTCAAGAAGGGCTCAAACAAAACACTAAAGCCAGGGAGCAAACTAATAGAAGATGAGTAGTAAGTGTTGGTGCAGAAAGCACCCAAGTCAAACCTGTGTTTTGATAATGGCAACAGGGTTCAAAAGTTACGTCTTACTTGTTGTCTAACATGTCACTCTAGTGTGCAGGGTAAAAAGTCCTAGCGAAGGACTACTAGGCACTGGAGAAGGAATGCCAGGGTAAAAAGCCCTAGCGAAGGACGGCTAGGCACTGGCGAAGGAATGCCAGGGTGAAAAGCCCTAGCGAAGGACTGCTAGGCGCCAGGCGAAGGACAGCTTGGACTGAAGCCCTAGCGAAGGAATGCTAGGCACCGGGCGAAGGACAGCTCGGCATCCAAGACCTGGCAAAGGACCGTCAGGAAAAAGTCCAACCAGAGGAACGGTTGGCATCAGGTACATTCTCCCGAGAGGAGTAGGTGAGGACGCATTCCCCGTCGAGGGAACAGTAGGCGTCGGTTCGACCTAGGGCTCTATTTTGGAGACCCAAAGTCAGAACCAAGACAGCTAAGACTGTACAAACTAATATTTTATTATTTTATTGTGTTTTGGACTAACCCTGGATGCAGGACCGAACGAACGAGTGTCTGCAGCTCAGAGAGCCTCAAAGGAATGAGACAACAGCTGACCAGGGCGCCCGGAGTGTCCCGGGCGCCCCCAAGGTAAACACAAAACACAAGAAAGCAAAGCAAGCTTCGGAAGCTACTATCCCGGGCGGCCCCGCTGCTCCCGGGCGCCCCCAATAGCAAGACATCGAAGCACAAGCCAGCGAAGCCAAGGGATAAGGCTTGACTCGGTCAACCAGGGCGCCCCCAGCGTCCCGAGTGCCCCGGTCAAGATGTGATCCCGAGTTTGAAGGGATCAGACATTGACCGAGCAAAAGGTGGATTGGCCGACACGTGGGGGGGCGCCCCCGACGTTCCGGCGCCCCCAGGCCCTATATAAAGGGCCCTCGACCCCAAGGCTCAAGAAACAATCTGATTCAATGCTTCTACGCTCTTCTGCTCCCGCGCTCTGCTCCGGAAACCCCCCGACACGAGACTCAAGCGCCGACGACGTCCTCCCACTCCGAAAATACCATCTACTTCGGACGTCGGTAACGAAGAGATATTTTAGTTTACTGTACTAAATTCTGTAAAATCTTTTGTAAACTATTTTTGCGACATATAGAATTGCCTGCAGAAAACGGTCAACGACCGTGGGCCTTGGAGTAGGAGTCGACCTAGGCTCCGAACCAAGTAAAAAATCTTGGTGTTTGCGTATTTTATTTTTAATCTTCCGCTGTGTAAATTCTCTATCTTAAATCCGATCATTTTCCGATATTCACCCCCCTCTATCGGTTCTCTCGATCCAACAGTAAGTAAGTCTCAATCTCTGTGTTAAGTACAAAGACTTCATACGGACCATAGGTTGAGCATTTGCTACACCTTTGACGCACTTACCTATAATGCATTAGAGGGCGAGGCAATTTATTATAGTAAACACTCATGCAAATACCAACTGCGCTAACTCGTTAGAACAGGAAGAGGTAATTTATGAATAAGTGAAAGGTAATTAAGGTGTAAGTGAAATTCATCTAAAAAGTGTTAGGACTGGTAGGCGAGCTAGAGGGGGTGGGTGATTAGCTCCGATTTGCTTGTTGATGATTTTTCGTTGCGAAAGACTCTAAACAATGCTAACACTCAAGGATTTACTTGGTATCCACCCCTTGAGATGATTAATCCAAGGATCTGCTCTCCTCACTCTCTCAAATACTATGAAAGATCTCTTTCTTTAGGTGGAGACACCTCTTACAAGCTTACAAGAAGAAACACTCATGAATAAGTAAATACAATAGAAATCTTACAAGATTTACACAAATTAACTCTCTTTACTTTTCTTGCTTTATATAAGCTTGGAATCGCCTCTTGATCCTTAGAAATGCAGCAGCACTAAGTTCCAAGGCCTCACTTGAAATGGCGATGAGGACGGTGAAGAGCATCGAAGAAATGTCGGAGCGGTCTCACTTTAAACCTGCATGAAAACTCTTTATACCCACGACCTAGTGTTTCCTAATCGATTACCACGTCAGACTTAACCGTTCAATGACTATTTTTTGAAGCTTAATCGATTAGTCAATCGATTAAGAAGATCTTAATCGATAGCTGAATCGATTCAACACATTTCTATGCTCTCACACAATACCGCCGTAATCGATTGCCCAATCGATTATGGTCCTCCTTAATCGATTACCCAATCAATTAAGAGGATGCTGAATCGATTACCCAATCAATTTAGTAAGCTTCTGTTCTCACGATAATCTTGCGCCAATCGATTAGCCAATCGATTGACATACCCCTTAATCGATCACCCAATCGATTAAGGGCCTTTCTGTTCTCGCAAGCAACAACTCCCAATTGTTTACCCAATCGATTGCCTAATCATAACTTGCTTAGCTCAAGTTTAGAGTTCTCTTGCCTAACCATGGTCAACCGTGACCTGTTAGGACTTCCTTACCAAGTTTCCGATCAAACCTATGACTGACTTGGACTTTCCCTTGCCTAGTTCCCAACTAAGGTTTTTCCCGTGCCAACGTGCAATCTCCCCGATCCACCTGGACTTCACCCGTGCCAGCGTGCAATCTCCCCGATCCACCTAGACTTCACCTAGTCACACTAGGTGTGTTTAATCTCACTAGGACTATTCCCTTGCCGGCGTGCGATCTCCCCAGTCCACCTGGACTTCTCCCATGTTAGCGTACAATCTCCTCGATCCACCTGGAATTTATCTAGTCCCACTAGGCGTGTTTAGTTCCACTAGGACTTTTTCCAGTCAAGTCTCCAATCACCCTTGATCCACATGACTTACACACCATTCTAACATAATTGTTAAACATCGAAACTCAAGCTCACCCGAGCCTAGTCATGTTGGGACCGGGTGCATGTTCACAAGGATACGGGTTCGTAAATTTTAAAATATTTACGTGCAGCGGAAGAATTAGCATAAATAATTTCTCAAATTATTTTTAACCACGTATCTAGCATGCGACCTTATGATGTGTGGACATGATCATAAATTAAAATTTTGCAGAAAAGTAAACTAATTTACTTTGTACCTCGCGTAACTCGAAGAAAGGGACGAGATCCAACCGTAGCGTCCCTTGGAAGCTCCGCCTCTATTCGCGTCCACGCCGAGTTCTCTTCGGGATTACTTCGCAAAGTCACGAGTTTTGTACCGACGAGAACTACTAGATTCTCTAAAGGCACAACTAGAAGATCAAGAGAGAAGAAAGGAAACTAACCACCAAGTAACGAAATCAAAATTCCGGGAAAGGCAAGAAGGAGTCGCGATCCGTTTCTTCTTCTTCGGCACCTTCTTGGCGGATGAAGCTCTCGGCCACCCTTGGGATGTGCGCCGGCCCTAGGGGAGGAGAGAGAGCCGGCCCTAGAGAGAGAGAGGGGGGGCCGACCCTAGAGAGAGAGAGAGAGTTAGAGAGAGAGAGGGAGCTACTAATCTCTTGATAACTCAATTGAGGAATTCAAGCCTAGCCTTGGTTTGTTTATATAGTAGCCTCTCCCTGGCCATGTCTCCCCTTTAACGGAATTAACGGAATAAATTTTCATAAGAAATTTATCTTATAAATTTTCTTATTAATTATTCTGTTATGCCAAGTTTTATTATAACTAATTTTATAATAAAACAAATACATCTCTTTTTAATTATGGAATAAATTTTCATAATATTTATTATATAAATTTTCTCATCATGGAAAAATCAATTCATAATTGATTTTATAAAATAAACCATTTAAAGTTTATTTTAATCTCCATAAAAGGAATAAATTTATTATATCAAATTTTCTTTATCATGGAAAAATCAATTCATAATTGATTTTATAAAATAAAAATAAACCAATCCATGGTTCATTTTAATTTCCATAAAAAGAATAAATTAATTATATAAATTTTTCTTATCATGGAAAAATCAATTCATAATTGATTTTATAAAATAAAAATAAACCATTTAAAGTTTATTTTAATTTCCATGAAAACAAATTTATTTATCCATAATTTTTATAAAACAAATCGCGCATGATTTATTTTATAATTTAAACCAATTAAATTGGTTTCTCTCCTTTAGGTGGCCGGCCAAACCAAAGAGGGTGGGCACCCTCTTTGGCCGGCCACTCCAAGCCTTTCCCTCGCGAATTAAACTCATTTAATTCGCCCAATAAGCCTTCAAAAGACTTAGCCATTTTAAGCTTCCGTTGCGCCTCTGATAAATTCAGATTCGACCTTTTTCTCTTGATCGGAAAATCCAATTTTCAACTCGTTTTAAATCCCTCGGATTACTCGTAGTGCGTGTGACTAAATAGGCTTTCGATTTATGTTGGCCGTCTATAATTCATCAATTATAGAACGATCATGAGTGGCACCTAGTAGTACATCATGATCCCCAATTAATCGAAAGATCAACGGTTGAGCTCAGAAATTATTCTGAAACCCTTCAGCAGCTCTAATGTATCGTGCCTCATTCCCTTCACCATCTTATACCCACTTGGTTCAGGACATGGTCTGTGTGTGTCAGTCCCCACTAGGCTGACTACGTCACACCTAGCCCAAGTAGTGTCTTTCTCGTCCTTTGGATTTCTAATTACTCTCATGTATTTAAGAGACTCATACTCTAAACATGATATGCTCTGGCCAGAGGCTTTGAGTAACAATCCGACGATAGGCCTGGGTATACATCTCCTCGCAAGGAGTGGTGAATCCTTTGTAGGCTGTTCAAACATCTTCGGCACTTCGGCTTATACCCAACCATCCTGGGTCCACACCTCCTTTGGAGATGCTTGCTTAAGATGTTAAAGTATAAGTCTCCATGACCAAGATGACTTGAACACCGCAAGTCAAAGGAACATCGCACTTAAGCTGCGTTAAGAACTTCACTGACCTGTCTATGTATAGACTACCATGTGAAGTTTTACAGCTAGTCACTCCAATGAACTAGTTCCCTTAACTAGCATCCATGTTTATCTCCGGACATCCCAATGTCACCAGCCAGTGAGAATCAGCTAATTAGAGAATAACCCATGCTAGTCTCAACAGAATTGATAGTGTTCGTTTTTATCAATTCATCGACTAGGGATATTTTCAATACTTCACAATTGCACATGTAGAGATAATCACTAGTTGTGATCCCATCACAAATTCTCTTATGCTGTGAATTGTATTGCGGACATTCAGTAGATGAGTTTAAGATCCCAATCAAATGCACAAATATGTATACTCAAATAGTGAATTTTCATTTATTTAATAAATGTTTACAATCATAAGGCGATTCCCTTAGGACATTTCTCTCATATCACTATCAAACTCCCACTTGGCCTAATGTCAATCGCTACGGTATCCAATACCACAGGCTCTAACATGACCCTCAAACTTGCTTTGAGGCAAGGCCTTAGTTAAAGGATCCGCTAAATTCCTTTCAGTGGGAATTTTCTCAATTTGTATATCATTCCTACTTATAATCTCTCTGATCAGATGATAGCGGCGAAGCACGTGTTTGGATCGCTGATGAGACCTTGGTTCCTTTGCTTGTGCAATAGCTCTATTGTTGTCGCAGTAAACCGACACTGCTTCATCAATGGTTGGAACCATGCCAAGTTCGGAGACGAACTTCTTGATCCAGACTGCTTCCTTTGCTGCTTCCGAAGCTGTGATATATTCCGCTTCCGTGGTGGAATCCGCTACGGTGTCTTGTTTGGAACTCTTCCAACTTATTGCGCCTCCATTCAAAGTAAATACGTATCCAGACTGAGATTTGGAATCATCCTTATCTGTCTGGAAACTTGCATCTGTATACCCACGTATTACCATATCTCCTTCTCCATATATTAGGAACACATCCTTAGTTCTTCTTAAGTACTTAAGGATTGTCTTGACAGCCGCCCAATGATCCATTCCTGGATCCGACTGGTATCTGCTGGTGACGCTCAAAGCATACGATACATCGGGCCTTGTCAATAGCATAGCATACATGATAGATCCTATCGCGGATGCATAAGGAATCTTATTCATGCAAATCCTCTCGTCTTCTGTGCGCGGACACATAGACTTTGAAAGGTTGATCCCATGCCTGATGGGAAAGTAACCTTTCTTGGATTCCGACATGCTAAACCTTTTTAGCACTCGGTCTATATATGTAGACTGCGAAAGACCAAGCAACCGTTTTGATCTATCTGTATAGATTCTAATCCCAAGGATATAGGTTGCTTCTCCCAGGTCTTTCATGGAGAAAGTTTTGGACAACCAAATTTTAACTGTTTGTAAGACTGATATATCATTTCCTATAAGTAATATGTCATCGACATATAATACTAGGAATACGACTGCACTCCCACTAACCTTCTTATACACACAAGGTTCGTCAGGATTTTGTGAGAAATCAAACTCTTTGATTGTCTCATTAAAACGGATGTTCCAGCTCCTGGATGCTTGCTTCAGTCCATATATGGATCGTCGAAGCTTGCATACTTTGGTTTTATCAACCGATGTGAAACCTTCAGGTTGTATCATGTATATATCCTCAAGCAGGTTTCCATTAAGGAAAGCTGTTTTAACATCCATTTGCCATATCTCATAATCATAATGAGCTGCTATGGCTAGGAGCATCCGAATGGATTTTAGCATAGCTACTGGCGAATAGGTTTCGTCATAATCAATTCCTTGTTTCTGACGATATCCTTTTGCCACTAATCTAGCCTTAAAGGTAACAACATTACCTTCCATGTCGGTTTTCTTCTTGAAAACCCACTTGCACCCTATGGGTTTAATCCCTTCAGGTGGGTTAACCAAGTCCCATACTTGATTTTCGTACATGGAATCCATTTCCGACTTCATGGCTTCAAGCCATTTGTCCCTTTCTGAATTTTTCAGAACATCTTCATAACTGATAGGTTCGTCATCGCTTATGAGTAACACGTCGTTCGATTCACTTATGAGAAATCCGTATCTCTCTGGAATATTGCGTGTCCTATCAGACCTACGAAGAGGTGGTGTTGTTTTAGGTTCAACTGATAGCTCATCATTATGAGTTATTGGTTGTGGGTCTAGACTAGGTGTCTCTGTAATGTCTATTGGAGTTTCTTGAACTTCATCAAGTTCAATGCCACTCCCAACAGCATGCCTTGAAACAAACACCTTTTGTTCCAAGGGATGATAGAATTGGTAACCCTTCGTTTCCTTAGGGTATCCAATAAATAGACATTTATCAGACTTAGCATCCAATTTGTCTGATACAGTCCGCTTTACATAAGCAGGACAACCCCATGTCTTAAGGTGAGTTAAGTGAGGTTTCTTACTATTCCATGTCTCATATGGAGTATTAGAGACTACCTTGGTCGGGACTCTGTTTAGCAAGTAAACAGCTGTCTTAAGTGCATAACCCCAAAAGGATTTTGGAAGAGTTGCATGATTCATCATTGACCTAACCATGTCCATCAAGGTTCGGTTGTGCCTCTCAGATACACCATTATGCTGTGGTGTATACGGCGGAGTCCATTGGGACAATATCCCATTGTCCCTTAGATAATCTTGAAACTCTTGACTTAAGTATTCACCACCCCGATCGGATCGAAGTATCTTAATACTTTTGCCAAGCTGTTTCTCTACTTCATTTCTGAACTCTTTGAATTTCTCAAAGGCTTCAGATTTGTGTTTCATCAAGAACACATACCCGAATCATGAGTGATCATCGATAAAGGTGATGAAGTAGCTATAGCCTCCTTGTGCAAGAGTTGACATTGGTCCACATACATCAGTATGTATTAGACCAAGCAATTCTCCCACTGGATTACCTTTTTTGAAAAGGGTAATTTGGTCATCTTGCCTTTTAAGCATGATTCGCATGTATCAAATGAATCGGGTTCAAATGATTCCAAAATTCCACATCGGTGTAATTTGGTCATGCGTTTCTTACTTATATGGCCAAGACGACAATGCCACGTGTAGGAGTCTATTCGATTATCTATTCTAGCACGTTTGTTGCTAACTTCGATATTGAAAACGTCACCGGATAAATCTAACGTGTAGATACCATTGCACAAAGTTCCATTCCATAAAGAACGTCATTTAAAGTTATGTAACAAAATTGTTACTAAAAGTTAAATGATAACCCTTTTCATTCAAACATGAAATAGATACAATGTTCTTTATTAACGAAGGAACAAAATAACAATTATCCAATTCTAAGACACGTCCTGTAGGGAGCTTTAGCAAATATGTTCCGATGGCAACAGCAGCAATCTTTGCACCGTTTCCAACTCGCAAATTCGCTTCTCCCTTGACGAGTCTTCTTCTATTCCTTAGCCCCTGTATGCCATTACATATATGTGAGCTACACCCAGTATCAAGTACCCAGGCGTTTGAGGAAATAGAGTGACATTCAATAACGAAGATACTTGAAGAGGATGGGGCATCGGATGCCTTCTCTTTCAAGGACTCAAGATAAACCTTGCAGTTTCTTCGCCAGTGACCCTCCTTGCCATAGTGATGGCAAGTGCCTTTTAGGGTATTTTCAGTCTTTTTGGCCCTTTTCTTCTTTCCCTTATTCTGTTCTTTGGCCTTCCTCTTAGAACCTTTCTTCGAGGAACCAACTAACAGTACCGTCTTTTGATCCTGCTTCACAGAAGGCTCTATAGTCTTCAGCAGGTTGAGCAACTCAGGAAACTGGTCTGGAGTTGCATTTTCAGGAGGACGGTTGGGAAGTTGATCTTCAAGGACATAAGCAAGCTTCTCTGCCTTGAGGACTATCCTCAAGTTTCGAAGCTAGTCCATGAAGTTTGGCCCAGTTAGTTTATTGGTGTCCAAAATGGAACGCAAATTCAGAGAAGACATGATCGAGTGATTAACCTAGAAATACAAATTGAGCTTTATGTGAGAAGATGATAAAGAATGTATCAACATACATTAATAAAATCCTATTTATTTTCAAATTGAATAACCCTTTTTTATCAATTCGGGAAATCGTAGGAACATCTCCAAATAGGTTGATATCCAACCATAGATAAGAACAACCATGGCTGTGGCCATCAAGTTTTTCTTAGCTATGAAGGTAGGTAATTATACCGATTACATATCACATATATGTAACTATCACTTTATGCTATCAACTAATTGAATGTTTGCATAAATCATTGGGTTGTTAACTCATTAACAAGTATGCAACATTATACATAGCAACCAACTGCACCTCTCTTTACATCGACCTTGGCTGTGGCACAACAAATCGATGCTCCAAGCTTAAGGCTGACCCATTAATCAAAAAATAGTTTTAATATGGTTGGAGCTCATTCAACCGTTTAGTCAGGCTTGGATGTGGTCCAACAACCAAAACTAAGGATTGACCTCTGACTCCAACTATATTATACATAAACTAATTCCATGGTTTGAACATGTTGAGGTTCAAGCCGGGCATGGATGTGTCCATCAACCCAAACGAGAAACAAAACTCCG